>JASDQU010219461.1:0-17965 GCA_032191745.1 Picea mariana
TACAATATCTGAATCAATGTTTTCACATGGATCCATAGGATGATCAAGTAGTTCCTTTTCGTCATTTTCATCTTCTGTGCTTTCTTCATTAAGTTATTCAATCTCTTCTTCTTCTATGGTTTCTTATATGGATTTCTTGAAGGCCATCTTCTCATTGAATGTTATGTCTCTGCTGACTTCGATCTTGTGTTGTTCTAGAATATATATTCTATAAGCTTTGGATGAATCACTGTATCCCACAAATATCCCTTTCTTTCCTGAAGGTTCTAGTTTATTCCTCTTGTCCTTGGGAATGTGAGAGTAAACATGACATCCAAATATTCTTAGGTTTTCCACATTAGGTTTCTTACCTAAGAAAGCTTCTTCTGGTGTCATGTCCTTCAATATACGATGAGGAATTATGTTATGCACATATATTGTTGTCATTGTTGCTTCTCCCCATAAGAACATGGATAGACCTTGATCATTTAGTAAGGCTTTTATGGTTTCTTCAATGGATCTGTTATTTCTTTTTGCTACACCATTTTGTTGAGGATTACGAAGAACAATCAACTCCCTCCTAATCCCTGCCAATTTGCAGAATGCAACGAATTCCTTTGATGTGTATTCTCCACCATTATCGGTTCTTAGCATCTTGATCTTCTTATTCATGAGATTTTCTATTTCTGCTTTGAACTCTTGAAACTTGTTGAATACTTCATCTTTTTTCTTGAGTATATATAACCAAGTCTTTCTTGAATAGTCATCTATGAAGATTATGTAGTAAGAAGATCCTCCTAGAGATTTTACTGGCATCAAACTGCAAACATCTGAGTGTATCAGATCTAGAATCTCCTTAGATCTGTTGTTGCTACTTTGGAAAGGTTTCTTGATATTCTTTCCAAGAGCACATCCTTTGCAGATACCTTCATGTGTAGACTGCAACTCTGGTATTCCTTCAACCATCCTTTTGAGAAAGGGTAATACTTGATAGTTAATGTGAGTGTACCTTCTATACCAAAGCTCATTGGGGTTGACTTCATTGTGTACAAGAGCTTCTTCATTTTGTTCTAGTAGTCTATACAGATTTCCTTCACGACTTCCAATAACCCTATCATTCTCTATGTTGGAGTCTTTATGCCATGATAACACCTTTCCATCCACAAAATCTATTATGTTTCCCTTGTCTTCTAGGCAAGATATCGATACAAGATTCTTTTCTAAACCAGGCACATATAAAACATTACTTAAGTGAACATAGTTACATGTTTTCATTTTGATGGAGGCTTGTCCAAATCCTTCCACGAGGTAAGTGGTTTTGTCTCCAATCTCTACCTTGTACAAGGTCTTCTTCTCATTTAGATTTGAGAGTCTGGATTGATCTCCCATCATGTGCCTAGAAGCTCCGCTACCGATTATCCACGTGTCATCTTCAATCGTTCAAGTGAGTGTTGAGTAGTGTAGAAGACTGATTGTTTCACTCATGTCTTTGGTTGACTGGTATGGTCATGCCTTGATCCAAAAATTCAACTTCGTCATTTTTGTCTTCTGAGAGAGACAAAAGGTGTGTTGAGTTAGGGCACATCTTAATATATTCTTTTTGAGAGAGATGCTCAATCACAAGGTGTCAGATCTGATATTAGGGTTTCTACAACTGCTTCTGCTAGTAACCCTAGCGACAGTGTCTTGGAAGCTGCTCCTGCTAGTAACCCTAGCGGAAGTTCCTCAATGAACTCAATATCCTAATGGCTATGTTTCCTTCCAGTGGTTAGACTGAATGAAGGAGGTGTGGGCCCATAACCTGTTAGAATATGAANCCACCCTCCGAGCACAATGACCTTGACAGAGAAAAGAATCCTGGTAGCAATCCAATAGCCAATAGAGGCTAATGCACCAAGCAAGAAGTAACCAAGTTGATCAGATAGTCCCACCCAAAAACTGGCGTAGCACCTTCACCAGGACTTGCGCACAAAACTATTGGACTGCAGTGCATAGAAACTGCTCTCTGCAATTCTAAGAAGTGTGAATAATGAGAGACTGGCGCCCTATATTTATAGTAATTCTGACAGGCTTACCTGGGATGACTTCTCCTTCTGGGTACTAATTAATTCATATTAATTATATTTCTGCAACCAACATCTTGTCTAGGGTTTCCTTCATTTATTTGCTTCCTTCTAGAACATTCTAATCTTGTCAAAGGTCACAATAGAGGTTCATACCTCTTGAAGCTACCATAATATCAACATAGATATTGGTCACTCATGTAAAGCCTAATTTTGGGGCTACGATTTAACTATGAGTTTCTAATATAAAAAACGTTATATTTACCTGTAATCCTAATTTATGTTTTTGTTTTATAAATTAACAATTAATTCTCAAAACAAAATAATCACAACTCACACATTTCTTGTAGTCTCCTAATACATTTCCAATATATAGATACATATTTATCTAACTTTCAATTTATAGTGAAATAGTAAATATCAAATAAATACCTCTTGAAGTACAACTTTGTCCCTTGTTGTTTCTTGTTGACTGTTGTTGTCTATTGCTCCTTGTTTGAATGGACTAAGTTCATCAAAACTTAACCTTTTCCTCCCATATAGTTAGGAACAAAGCATCTTTGACTCCTTAGCTCCATGAAATATTTCCTGGCCCCCAATCCCGAAACCCTAGCAACACTATTCCACTTATAAACCCACCAAATTCCCCAAAGAAAATTTCCCTTCTCACTCAGATTTTTCCTCCCTTCCTCTTCCTCCCGAAAAATCCCCCTTTCCAAAGTCTCACTCCCTCCTTCTTATCCTCCTCCTCTTGAATTCCCCCCCATCATCAATTTCTGAGGCACCTTATCTTTTGTCATTAATTCTTTACCTACCTTTAATACAATAAAATAATCTCCCCCCCCCTTTTGGGTTACATTACTTAATTCAAAATAATAAATAAATAAATAAAACGATAAAATCTAATTATTTGAATAATTAATTTACTTAGATAGATTCATGATTAAATAAATTTACTTTTAGTACATTAATGAATTAATTTACCTTAATTAATTATGTTCATTAAATAATCTAATTGGGGTGTTAGATACACTCACTATTCAAGAAACTTTATCCCGGGGTTATAGTAATTTACAATACAAGGATAATAATAACATGATTCATACATCCCGATCAAATAAGCACATCATTAATTTAAAACACTCATAAATATTAGTGTACATGCGCAAGGCATGTATGTGTAGCTAGCACATACAAAACTTGTGCGTATACTAATGGAAATAATTAACATATCTAATGCAATTCCTACATGTTTCCAATCCAATCAACAATGAAATAAACTTCATAAGAATAAATCAACATTTTTCAATATTAGCATAATCCTTCAATTATAATAATTTAGTACAAAGGAACATTTATCTAAATAATTGTAATTTAGTTAAGCAATTTTTTTAAAACAAGAGAAAATAAAGCAGGTCTGTTATAATATTAAAACTCCACACACTCTCAACTACTTCTAATCATCCTACCTCCCTAACCTACTTCCATCTTCCATCCCTATCCTTCCTCGGATGGACTATCCTAGAGTGTCAACTATATTGACCTAACTCGAGATAGAACACATAAGTGGATGTGTCAACAACCTTGACCAAGCTTCCCCAACATGAAATTGGCAATCATCATCACATGTCTAGGGGAGCATGATCTAACACCATCCTCCCATTATTCTAGGTTATAGAGGATACATAGTGGGAAATGCCTCCACCCCTCCTCATAGAACTAGGGTCAACACCCTATCATGGACCATATAGTGGCACTATGTTGATGGGATTTTTTTATTATATATTCAGTTTCAGGCAGTCTCTCTACCTGAAAAACCTACACTTTCCTACATATTATAGCAATGCATTTTAGCCAACAAAAATTAAAATGAAAAGATCCATACCATATTATTTCTTGGTCGATGTTCACGACATCAACCATTTATTATCATCATCCCTTGGCTATTTCATAGTCCATTAATCCATATATTATTTTATAACACAAACTCATACATATACATTCAGTATTATCATGTAAATGCATTTAATCATATCACTAACTCGGTATCCACATATCAACGACTTTAAATTAAAAAAATTTCAAGATAGAATTAGGTTGCATAATATCCATCATAATTCAAATAATGATAAAAATTCATAGTATTTACATTCACATAGGTCCATATGTCTAAAATTTTAAATGTATAATTAATAGTGTTCCACGGTTAATAATAAAATAACAATATGACTAGACTATAAGTAATTCTAGTTGTCGAAGTCAAAATGTGTTATTACATACACCCAACCTTTGGGAAACATAGTCCCTAGTTGGTCAAAAAAGTGAGGAATGAATTCGTCGTAGGGTCTCTGCATCCTCCCATGTAGCAGATCGTGGGCTATACTTGTCCCATTGGACCTCTTGGTCTACCAAACAATTTTCAAGTTGTCGGACCCTACAGTCCAATATGCGTAATGGTTTGACCATGATGGTTCCCACGTCTGAGACCTCCAATTCCTTCCAATTTAGTTTGTGAGATTCATCAACAACTTAATGATGTAGAACAGATACATGAAAAACATCATGAATTTTATGCAAGTGGGATGGAAGTACAAGACGATAGGAAACAAGTCCAATTCTCTCGAGGATTTTAAATGGTCCTATAAATCGAGGTGACAACTTTGTCCCTTTACCAAACTAAATGGTACTCTTATTATGCCTAATATGAATGAAAACTTCATCTCCCACTTTATAACTTCGGTCATTCCTATGTGCATCAACATAATGTTTTTTTCTATCACGTGCCTCCTTTAATCATTTTCTAATATGAATCACCTATTCCTCCATCTCTTGAATCAATTATAGCCCTAGTGTCACTCTGTAATATCCCCAGGGATGAGCCCCTATTGTATTTATGAATTGTAAACATGTTTTGTAGGCTGCTGAGCCGAGTGTTGATAAATTAGTGGGCTTATGTGTTTAGTGGGTCGGAGAGCCTAGGTGTTAAAGGCCAGGAGCCTGATTTTGTATATGTAATTATGCAGATCATTAGTAAAATATAAACATCACTGCGTGCAGACCGACCACGAAGAAAGAGTGATGGGGGAATAAGCTTCCACAAGGTAGGTAAGGGAAAGGGGGCTGAAAGGTTGGAAGAGGGGCTAAGCTTAGGGGCTTAAGTCCTTGAGAATAATAATTTATTATTATTCCAAAGCTGTGTAAAAGACATGTTTTTATCCTAAGTCTTAGGAAAGGCAATGTGTGCAAAAGGAAACACATGCAGCTACAGGAAGACAAGTGTTGACCTAAGTGCATGCAGTTAAAGCTGTAGAAGTTAGTTATGTTGGGGGTTCACTCCAATATTCTGTCATACTCTGCTTGAGTTCTCTGGGGCGTCTGAACCATTTTCCTCTGCGTCTGCATCTGCATACCCTCACGCACCTCTAGAATCAGTAATCTGTGATTCCAACTGCACTGGAGTTCGCTTGCCATTCCCGATTCCTATGAATTATGTATGGCCTTTGCGTTTTGACCTCGACATACCCACACATACCTGAGAAATCACCCAATGGGAGGGAAAACCGACCTGTGTCATCCTTGAAACCAGCATATCCGCTCTTGCAGAGAGCCGAGTTCGTACCTGGACTGTTTGGGTCGCTTCCTTTTATTTTTCTGAGTTGTTTTGACCAGTTACCATTACAATCATCGTACCTTGTTGGAATTGAGTCGAAATTGGTTGAAGAAGCGGGTTGTGAGGCCTGTGGTAGAAGAGGTAGGTTGTGAGGCCTGTGACCAGCTCTCTTCAAGTGAGAGAGTTTGTTGGGAAGTGGTTTTCTCCCAGAGAGAGTCCAGCACCAACTACGGAACTCTGAGAATTCCTAATCCGGCCTATTGTCGAGAGCCTGAGAGGGAGGTTAAGCAGTCGATGGACTGTGTGACAGTGAATGTGTATACTCCCGGGTGGAACAGGCATGTGGGGAATGAGATTCCGTGAGTAGTGGGCGTAATAAGGCTCCTGGAGAGAATCATTCCAGTTGCACTGTGTAGTTTTCTTGTAACCTCAGCCTAGTCTAGGATTCCCTAGCCTTGGGTGGAGCTTAGTCCCGGCTCAGAGGTGACCCACTGTTGAGCATGATGAACAACGTGGTATAAGGCTGGGAGGTTCGTGGAAGGTCTGGACGTAGTTGGTGGTGTTACTCCAGTTGAAAAGATAAGTATCATTATTGTGCTTAATTTATATGTTATGCATGTTTGTAATACTTGAATATTATCATGTATTATGTTGTGTATATGAATTGTTGTCTATTACATTTGAATCTGTATGGTAGCACTAACTTTGTGTTATATGTTTTATTTCANCGATAAGTATCATTATTGTGCTTAATTTATATGTTATGCATGTTTGTAATACTTGAATATTATCATGTATTATGTTGTGTATATGAATTGTTGTCTATTACATTTGAATCTGTATGGTAGCACTAACTTTGTGTTATATGTTTTATTTCAATTAAAATGCATGTTATACATATCTATGTATATATGTATTTCCACGGGGTAGCATTGCCCGACCTGTTGGTGGTTGGGGATGTTACAAATTGGTATCAGAGCCAAGGTTTCAACGTTGAGCCTAGATGGGCCAGATAAGTGGTCTTTGGAGCCAAGGTTTCGAGCGGAAATCGTGTCTAGAGGGACTAATTTCAGACCTCATAACCTTCCTGAGTACCAAGAAGTTACCTTGGTCATGTTTCAAAGCTCAAGAGGAGTAGCGGTATCGTAAAACCACAACAGACGTGGTATTGGGTTGCAGAGTAATGTGGTTCATAGGATCTATTCAGGAGAAGGAGAGTCCTTTATGACCGTCATATTTGGAGAAGGTGCAGGAGGGTTATCCTGGAATCCTATCGGAGTTCGGCAATCGAGAGAAGCAGGGTGCGATGAGGCACAAACTTCCAAAGTCCGAAGCTTCGAGGTCCTGGAAGAGATCTACATCATAGATATGAGGGGAGAGCTTGACCATTATATATTGATAAGCCGTCCATGGGTTAGTCGTGAGAACCCTTCAGAATTCACAAAATCGAAAGATTGGAAGTGAAGAGAGGTGAACACCTCCAAAGAAAGGAATTGCAAAGTGGATCTCGACTGTTGGTTGCGGGAGAGATAAGGACCGTTGATTATCCAGGGAGAGTTCGAAACTGCAGAAATTGGGAGAAGGGGAATGTACTGATGCACAAACTTTCAAAGCCTGAAGTTTCAAAGTGAAAGGGTAGACATGAAGGGGCCGGATGACGTTGCCTGGGGTGACATGGACCTTCCTAGGTCTACCACGTGCCATCACCTTAGTTGGTGACAACTATACTATGTGGGCCCAGAGGATAGAGAAGCCAGAAGTTTGAAAGTTGGGAGATTGGAAGGGAAACAAGTGTGAAAGCTTCTAGAACCCAAAGTCCCGAAGCTTCGATTCCACAGTGAGTGTCAGTCGTTGGATTTTGGGTAGACGTGGACCGTTGATCCACCCTACTTTGCGAGTTCGTTAATTCGGAACTCCGAGAGTCAGTTGTGATGTATTATGAAGACTTCAGAACACGAAGTCTTGATTAAGCGCCTATCAATATAGCACTTGGTCATAGCCCGTGGTCGTAGTGGTTGGAGATAAGAGAAAAGGGCTGAGGCCTGAAATTGTTACAGAGCCAAGCAGAGCTCAGAAAATTCATGAAATTTGAACGTTTCTTAAAAAATATTTGGTTTATGAATTCTGTGGGATTTGTTAAGGAATGATGGCCTGAAAAATTATGGTTCACTGGATGCTGTGTTTGCAGAGTTTAACGAGTTCCATAATTGAATAGAGTTGACACTGAGTGAAAATAAATGAAAGAGGCACAGACTACTTCCAGTTCAAAGAATGAAGCAAAAGGAATGGATGTCCATTTGGGAGTTGAAGAATCAAACTCCAATTACATGGAGAAGAGATAGATAAGGAAGGTCATATGATGAAAATCATTGATCGATTGCAAAAAGATGCCCAAACTAACCGATTAGATAACAGAAAGCTCATGAAATCCAGGGATCAACAGGGAGAATTCAACTTAAAGTTGATGCGAAGCCTGGAAAGAATCGAAAAAAAGTTGGATAAGGAGAGTGACTCAAGCAAAACATGGAGTTGCAAGAACCCTGAGAAGAAAATAAGATCAAGAAGCATTAGTAGGCATCATCGTCACTCCCCGAAACATTCCAATAAGGAGACACACAGTAGTTCAAGCCCATCTCCAACTAGAAAACATAGGAGATTTGTATTGGATGAAATGAAGGGTGAAATGAACAAGATTAAGCCTCCTACATTTGATGGATAACATAAGAAGGAGGAAGATGTCGATACATGGTTGTTTGGCATGAGGAAATATTTCCAACTGCAGAATTATTCCTCTCATGACGAAGGAAGAATTGCGATGTATCAACTGAAAGGAAAAGCATCCATGTGGTGGGATCAGCTTGTGCAGGTGCAACACATCAAAGAGAAATATGTTACCTGGAAAGAATTCAAGAGGTATTTCGAAAATAAATACTTGACTAAAATATATTATCACAAAAAAATAAAAGAGTTATTTGAACTCAAGCTGGGAAGCATGTCCATTGATGAATACGAACAAAGGTTCTTGGAGTTGTTGAAATATGTTCCCTTCATCAAGGATGAGACTGCCAAAATTCAAAGGTATCTGAGTGGAATTTCACCTTCCATTGGGGACAATATTCAGTATGATGACCCTAATACTATGGAAGAAACGATAAGGAAACAAAAATGCTTATATGAGTAGCAAAGAGAAAAGCCTACTTTTCGGAAGGCTTGGGATGACCAGAAGAAGTTCAAGAAGGAGTAGAGGCAGAAAGGAAACAAACCTCGAGTTTTCATAAATAGTCCTCAAGGATAGCCACAGTCCTAAAAAACAAACCTTCCTTGAGGAAATAGTCCTCAACGAAGGCTGAACTCATGAATAGTCGAACTACGACAATTATCTAGGGCTCCCAATGAATGCCAAGATCTATGGTATTTTTTTACTCTACACTTCGGGCTTCAGGACTTCGAATATCTTTGCAACTCAACCCTTCACAAACTCCGAACGTTGAACTAACAGAGGCTACATCTTCTCTCCACGTGTCCCTCCTTGACCGACGGTCGAGATCAACTCTGGCCTTCGTGTGTTTGAGAGTTTTCAAACCAAACAACCTCGCACTAGATTTCATCCAGAGTACCAAATCTCCAGATTCCAAGATCTATTGATACTGTCTCTTCACACCAACGGTTAAGATTTGTTCTGGGCTTCGGAACTTCAGCAAGCTTGCTTACTTCCTTTATAATTCCTCCAAACATCCAAATAGACGAAATTCCAAATAATGTTGGATCTGTGGACATGTGTCCCCATAATCAGACGGTCCAAATCTTCTCTGGATCCTGGGACTTTGGAAAACTTTCCTTCTTTGCACACACCACATGGAAACCTCCAAATATGCAAAGTCTGAAGGACTTCAGGGGTTACACCCATGATACTTTCCCAAATTTGATGGTTGGGAAAGATCTTCTCCTCCTCGGGCGGATCTCGTTGACTCGACTTTGAAAATGAAAAGATTATTCCCTTCAAATATTATGGTCGCTCTTTCTCCTGAGCTTTAAAACTCAAATTATTTGGGTCTTCTATGCACACCTTGCGCTCCTATGAAAAAATTGACACTTGAATATTTCTGGAAAATCTTCCCATGCACTCCTTGCATTTGTTTCCTTGAGACTCTTGAGCACTTGATTAAGTGTTGGCCCTATGCACACCTTGCAAGGGTAATCTTGAGATCCTATACTCAGATGAGTATATGTGCACTCCTTGCACTCACCCTACACAATTTCATGTTATCTCTTCTGAGCTTCTGAGTCTGAAAATGACTCTGCCTTCGCATTCCTTGCGTGGCTACTATGAACTCCTTGCACTAGTATTTCAAAAGAGAAACAATTGAAACTTACAGAACACTACAGGTTCATTCAATTAGTCCTAAAGTGCATACGCAGGCATATAAAACACATAAATCAAATAACACACATTACCGATTTAAATCATGGATATGCAAACTTAGAATTTTAGAACAATATTCCTCTATTATATTCCTTCAGCAAATCATTTACAAAGATTTCTTGCAGCTCTTCAACTTCTCCTTGAAAACAATTGACAATAAACTTTAGCAACAAAATACAAGTGTCTTCAGTAGCCTCATTTGGGCATAGATTACATATATTTATACACAGAGGGGCTTCTCGAGCCTTCCTACCAACTACAATAGTGCTATCATATCATAATTAAAACATTCTACCACTAAGGCTTATTAAAATAAATGGCATTTACAACCCATATACGAGTCACTTCTCAATATCTCTACAATCATATAGCTTATTAAAGACATTACAATCCTTTGCAATCTCATACAATGGTTCCTGCCTCAAAACATTAAAAGTTATTTTAATTACAATCTTTTCAAAATATCAAATTGATGTGTTCTACTTGGGTCTCAAAACAATTTGAACGCACGTGCTTGATGCTGAGTTGTCCTCCACTTGGATTGATGGATGTTGTTGATGATTCTCCTGCATCAAAAGGGCTAACGCCTATGGTTAAAATGAAAGTCAAACTTTGGAAAAGAAAAAGAAAAAGACAACAACTCAATGGGTTCTAAATTCTTATAATCACATCTTGACAGCGGCCCTACAATTTTCCCCAAATTTGGATTTATAAAAATTAAACAGAGACTCCACGCTACTTATAAATTCGGATTTATCAACAAATTCAACAGAGAATCCATGATGTAAATCTGTATTTAAACAAAATTTAACAGGGATCTACCATGCAACAAAATTTAATAATCATAAGATTTAACATGGATTCCACGATACAAAATTTGTATCTAGAATACAGTTCGATAGAGATACCACCATATGATTTGATTTAGGATTTAAATGAAATTCAACAGAGAACTCACGATACAAATTTAGGATTAATTCCTTAATTTACTAGCGAATAATACACTATTAAATTTCTTTTAAAAAAATCTCAACTAAAACCTCCAATCATAAGAACTTCAAATATGGAATAAAATACAATTTTTAAAAACATAGACCCTACACAGTATCATTTCAAGTTTTACTAGAGGATCAAGCCACCTAAAAATAGAGTTCAAAAACACTCGAAATTATAGAAAAAAATTGAAAATTGTAAGCGTTGTAACTATTATTCGTTTGACAACAATTGTAACAATTTGACAATAATACCTTCTATTCATCCTACAATGGCCATACCAAATCTAACACACTAATATACTCGTACTAAAAATAAATGCAGAATATAATAATATCGGGACTAATGAAGGTTGTGTAATGAAAATGTCTATGAAAGTCTTGCACTCCTTTCTTTCTTTCTCTTTCTAATCACAAAGACTTCAACGATACCTCCCATCCAATGCTAGGGGTATTTTTCTCCCCCCTTAGCCCCCTGAGCCGCAAAGGGGACAATCACAAAAACCAAAACAAAATAGATTCCAAGATTGCCTCACAAGGAAGAGATTCCACTCTTTTCACAAGCTTGGAGTCCCAACTCTCACAAGTAAAACATAGTCAATTCAAAATTTGCCAGCACAACAGTGCTCCAAAGGTCTTATCCATTTTCCTTCTACATCATTTGTTTTATATAATTTTCCTCATTGACACTTGTCCTCATGCATAAATAAATAACTTTTTAATTTAAATTAAATATGATTATTCACCCACACACTTGTCATACTCTCCCCAAGTTGCACAAGTAATTACCATATTTTATTTTATTTAAAAAGAAAAAATCCCTCGCATTCCCCAATGTGTTTCTATTTTCTCTTTTAGTTGTCCCTTTGTTCCCCAAATTCTCATTTAATGAGTGTCTCCTAACTAGATCTTAGTTAGAATTGGATTAGGAGTCTTCTTCTAGTTATACTAGTGGTAGGTTGACTCAATATTCTATTCTATGTACACCCATTCTCTCAAGTTATTATTATCTCTATTTTAAAAAACCCTTTTTATTAATTACATGCACACATATGCATTTTATCAAATCTTTAGATTTTACTTACTTTTCCCTAGAAATTGATTTATCTCAAATCTTTAACTCATGCTATAATTCCTTTAGTCCTTTATTTAAATATAGACTTAGACTTAGTTTTAGACTTAGGCTTAGGCTTTTGTTAGAATTTATAATTAATAATCTATTGTTTAATTAATTATTTTAATCCAACAAGGTCTAATCATTTGAATGTTTTCTAGGCCACCTAGATTTATTGACTCAAGTTTAATTATGTGGCGTGCCCTTCAAGACACACCTCTATGCTCCAAGGTTGCCACTCGCCTTTGAATTGTTTTGGGAATTTTTTCGACCCTTTGGAGTCAACACTCCATTCAATCAAACTTGTGAGAGACTAAGGGCTTCTTAGGAATAAGAAATCTACCTCATTGTGCATCCCTTAGAAATATTCATGAGCGA
The DNA here is from genome assembly GCA_032191745.1 of Picea mariana. Taxonomy (NCBI): domain Eukaryota; kingdom Viridiplantae; phylum Streptophyta; class Pinopsida; order Pinales; family Pinaceae; genus Picea; species Picea mariana. Next base: position 12,560 of record JASDQU010219461.1, read on the forward strand.
TTGTCTCAGTCTGCCCTCACGACATCGTGGACCACTCAAAATAGGTATTCATTAAACTACAGTTCTGGCCACGGAGAGAGTGCTAGTAGGCTATGACAGGGACGATGCCACACCTCTCCATCAATGTATGGTTTTCTATGAAGGACCCCTCTAATCCTTATGTGATTCGGATTAGCAAGCATCGTCAAGCCTGCATCCATTGAAAAAAAACATTATCAATAATCCATATGCATAATCATACTATAATCAATCATATGTCATAAGTGCAGAAATGAAATACTAAATCGAATACAATTGACTTCCGGACTCAATCCGGAGTCCAAGGAAGTCCATTGATGCCATCAACATTTGTAACCTATCATGTGTCCTGCACACTCAGGATGACTCATCAATAGCATCTTCCAATATATATACATCAGATTAACAATAAGTTATAATACATCATCATCATCATATATAACCCATAAGAGAAATGAAATCATAATATACCATAATCAGATCACTTGCACGCAAGTGTCCTCAAAGAATAAGTCCATAAAAGTGTGCTCGGTAGAGCGGGATGTTACAAAATTGAACCCTTCACATCTCAGATGCATTACCTAAAATGTCATGATAAGAAGAACGTTCATAAATCACAACTTCGATTGGAATAAATAGCATTCAATGACACCACACTCGATAACAAATGAAGATGAATAGAAATTTGAATTCATCAAAGCAAATAGAATCGAAGCATGAATGAATTAACCTGAATGAGAAGGATAGGAGAATTGGTAATATTCTGTGAGCCCAACACGTCATGCAGCAGATATTTCCAGCAGTGAAAGGAGAGAGGGAAGTCTCTGAATTCTTAAAGAGCAACGTCTCCATCGGCTTCCACAAATAGTACGCCTTCTCTCATGCACTCCATCGGCTTCCACAAATAGTACGCCTTCTCTCATGCACTCCAGCACGAGCTTACAGGTGGACACGTCTCTGACTCTGTCGACAAAAGGGTAGTAGAACACTGAAACATTGGCCAAACCTTCTCTGATAACTCTGAAGGGATCCTCACCCTTCTTCGATGGGTTGAACCGATAAAGATGAATGACGGTAATGTGAAATGTCAAATTTTTTTGATCATTGATATTGTAAGGGTATAGAAACTCTTTTGGAGTAGGAAGGGAAGGAACAACGAGGAAAACCGGCTTTTGGGTGACGGTGAATTACAGAGATGCCATGAAAGATCAAATTCTCAGTCGATGTTGAAAGAAATAGTTGAACAACGTTAGAGACTTTGAGGAAAGACAAATATAATATATGTAGGATCTACACAAGGTGGCACGATTTATAAGCATCTATGTAGAGTTATGATTAAATACCTCATGATGGCCGACCAACCTGGTAGATGAATAATAAGAACCCATAACTACAGTAATAATTGCACTGCCCATGCAGAATCTACAACGTCGATGTGTTCAGCATATGATCACTACACTGCTTAGAGAGGCAGGACATTGTTATTGCATTGCTCGGTAGAGGCAAGACATGGAAATGCAGGTCACTGCTTCATATACCTCACATAAAGTTGATGTGACATTTTTTCGATGAGTATGAATGATGACTAAACAAGTAATAATGACGAAGGTTTAGAGTTCCGAATCTAGTGGCGACTAAAAGTAGCACCAATGAAAAAAAAAGGTGGTAACTTGAAAACAAGTGAAACTTCTAATATTTTTTTCAAACCATTTACTCATATGGATGACAACTAATATACCTATCTTGATGACAACCCTTTACTCATCTTCACTCGTAATAATGTTTTCAAACAATTTACTCATATTGATGACAACCAATCTACGACAACCATTTACTCATATTGATGACAGCCAATCTACCCATCTTGATGACAACCATTTACTCATATTGATGACAACTAATTTTAATTTTTTCAAACTATTTACTCATATTGAGAAAAACAGAGGGAAAGTGTTATATGACATTAAATAAAGGGAAAGTGTTATGTGACATTAAATATGTGTGACAGTGTGAATTTGTTATAGGACATTAAATATAAGGAGAGGTGCTTCTTCTCATTGTCCCTTTATTTTTTCGATAGATCTAATAATATTTAATAGTTGAAATATTATTCTTAAATATGTCACAATTATGTTTGAAAATTTGATCGAAAAAACTTGTGTAAAACCTAAATATGTCACAATTACGTTTGAAAATTTGGTCGCAAAACTTGTGAAAAAACTTTTTATGAATGGAAAGAGGGTTTTTGAAAATAAATTATTCCATAAAAAATATTATTCATTCTATGTAAATAAAAGGTTGATTAAACTAAAAAAACAACATTTTGAACATTATCAATATCTCGCTACTCCAAAAGGGGAGAAAATAGTAGTAAAACTTGTGTAGAAAAAATCAATAGAAAACATCCCTTTAAACGTCTTAAAATTTAAGTTTTCAAGTTTTTTTTTTCATTCTAAATCTACAAACCCCCTTAAATTTTTAGAGAATAGTTAAATCTACCATATAATATACCTATCTCATTTGGATTCGTATAATAATAATGAATGAATGATATTTATGCTAGATTTAATTAATATATTTGATATATGAGAGGATAACTAATCCAGGTGGATATCTGTGGCCACCCACCTATTCCACTGGCTTGAAAAACAGTTTTCCACCTTGGCAGTTTTTCAACAGTTTTTTGGGTTCGAAACTTCTGGGGCCATTTTGAGGCCCTAAACAACGTTTTTTGGGGATTTGGGGCCCAAGAGAGTATTAGAAGCACCTAGTCGAAAATTGTTCTTCACGATTAGAACTTTCCAATGGGCTATCGTGTGCCTAAAACAAAGATCGTATGAAAAAGTTACAACCCCGGGAAGTGGATGTACTAACTTACCCAAACGGGGCCCACATGACTTTTGGCGCTTCATCTCCTAGGGTTAGGTTTTTGGATGTCTATGGTTTTTGAAATTCTTGTTTATTGTAAAATGTCCTTCAGAGCCTCATTGTAATCATCTTCTTTTGAATGAGCGTAGCCATCACATCTCTTCTCAGAGATAAGTCGCCACCATTCCAGCAAGATTGTTTTCCACTGCATTTTACAATTTCAGCTTATTTCCTTATTGAATAGAAAACTAATTTTATTGTATCTTTGTTATTATGTGTTAAGAATATTTTAATAATCTGTATTCATTCTGTTATGCTCATAAAATACGGATCATTGGTATCAGAGCGGTCTACTCCTTGTTGTCTTAATGCATGTCCCCAACGACGCCAGGGTACAAAGAACTGGGTCTCAGTCTTGTTTCACTAGAGGAAAAAAGCTCTCGCACGCCCAAGCGACCTCTCATGGTAGAAGAAAATAAATATGACGAGACAAGAGATCCTTTCAAAATGTTGCTTGAGGAATCCCTCACGCAACAAAGGAACAAGATGATGGATAGTTTCGTGGAAACGCTTCGGTCACTACCAACAGGCGACGCATCTTCCTCAAGCGGAGGCGCCACCCCCTTCAAGGTACAAATAAACTTCGATATTCCTATATTTGAAGGTCAGATAGATGCAAATGTTGTAGAAAAATGGTTGAATATACTAGAAGGGTAATTTTTTGTCCATAACTTTTTGAATAGAGAAAATATTACTTTTGTGGTCCTCAAAGTCATTCCCCATGTCAATTATTGGTGGGAAACTTTCTGTGAGCAAAAGGAAATAGAGGAACCCTCATTATTTACAGTCGCGACACCTGGGAATCCTTCAGGGATGCTATTAAGGAACAATACTACCCTGTTGGAAGTTATGACGACTTGTATACCAAATGGACCACACTGCAGCAAGAAAGAGACCAAGTAGTGCCAGAGTTCAAAAATATCTTCCATACCTTGCACACCAAGCTGGGTATCAAAGTTTCAGAGCGACATATGGTGCTCAAGTATCATGGTGCTCTGCATAGATACATACATACCAAAATGGAACTTATGTACATCTCATCCTTGGGCACGACCTACCGATATTTCATCAAAATCGAGCAGAAGCTAAAAAAAAAGACACAACAATTTGGTCCTGGGAACCCCTTATGGACAAATCCAAGAAAGGGTGGCCCCAACCCATAGAAAAAAAGACAGAGCAAAGATGGATAGTATCGAGACAACCAGTCCAAGCCACAAGCAAAGAAGGACACCGGAAAGACAAAGAAAGATATCGGGAAATGGTGCAACTTCCATAAGACCCCTTGGAATAACACTGTTGATTGTCGCTCAAAGTAGTCATTGTTGGTCAAAGTGAAAGCCTCTGAATCAGATGTGGGTTCTGACTCTAAGTCGGAACTAGAAAGGGGAAGACGAATCATTGAAGTGGAACCCAGTGCCACCGTTGCTACCACCAAGCTCCAACATGGTGAACCAGATGAATCAGAAGAAGGTGAGCACCTCTTCCATTCACATATGTGGGTAAAAGACACCTCACTACACTTCATCATTGATAGTGGTAGCCAGAAGAACCTCATCTCAATAGAGGTCATCAAGCGGCTGGCTCTGACGACAACACCACACCCACAACCCTACACCATTGGATGGATCCACCAAGGAAGTGATCTTCGCGTCAACCAACAGTTTCTACTGTCATGCGACATAAAGCCCTTCAAAGACGAGGTATTGTGTGATGTTTCTCCTCTCAAAGTTTGTAATGTTATTTTGGGACAACCTTATTTATGGAAACATCATGTTGTATATGAGTCTAGGCCTCATAGTGTTATTATTACTTTGAACAGGAAATTGTACAGGATACTCGAGGTAGTCCCTCCTAGTGTTATTTCCTTGATCTATGCCAAGAAATGCAGGAAGGTGTTGACGGGCGAAAATGACCGTCCGTCAACTGGGAGAGTGGAACCGGTCCAGGGTTGTCTAAATAACCCAAGCCGTTTGGTATGGACCACCCTGACGAGTTTAACGGCTCCGTTGGCCACCCTAAGGTCTCGTAAGGAAACCAAAGAGAAAGTGATTTAAGCTAAATGATCTAAACTAAGGAAACTAGAAACTAATAAAACAACTAAAACTAACTATACTAATCTAACTACAAATTACTAACTACTTATATATACAAATTACTAACTATGATCATAATAACTCAAATCAACTACTTAATTGTCAGTTGCAATCATTCTTTATTCACAAATATACAATATGGACAGATTACAGATTTGATTAAAACCTGCAAAAATCATGTGTTCGCTGCCGTAAGACAGCCAAGGATCTATTTTTTGTCTTTTTGTATTTTATAAAACAGAAAGGAAACTAACTGCAATTAAATAATCTAATCTAAATCTAACTAAACTACTAATTAATTAAACGACAAACATCTATCTAATTAACCTGGATACGCTCCAAGTTTTCCCTGTGTAAGATGACTTCG
>JASDQU010219463.1:0-14065 GCA_032191745.1 Picea mariana
TGAGTGATAAGTGACTTTTGTGTGTGAGTGAAAGTGTGCCAATTTTTAGTGAATTAGATGTCACCTTGCTGCATGTGGACTTCACTTGGTCCTTACAAGAGTTTGATTACCTAATTAACTAAGTGCCTTTGGTACAACCTTGCGTAATTCAAAATCCCTAGGAAGCTAGCATGTGGACTTGTGGGTCTGTTACTATCCTTTAACTCCCTATTGTGATGTAATCTAAGAAAAGCTTGAAACTATCCTAGATTGAACATGTGGGCATGTATGGGCCCGTTACAAACCTTTAAACTTTCCTAGTGTTTTGATCTAACAAAGCAAAATTTCAAACACTATCCTATCTTTGTAGCATGTGGGCATGTATGGGCCCATTACAATATTAAGATGTGTTTGAAAAATAAAACTAAGAGGGGTCCCAAGAAGGGCCATTGTCCTCTCCTAAAGGTTTTAAACTTTGTTAAGGGAGATGAAATTGTTTCACAATCTTTTTCTGATCCTCAAGGTCACTTGAAGGCGCAAGAGAAGATCATACTAAGCGATTGTAATTCAACTTCTAGTCCCAATGTAAGTTAGATGTGATTAAAAATGATTTCCACCTTATCTTGTGAGTCAAAATAAGCCATCCATGTGGCAAGAAGCAAATAAGGGAAATTGATTTTTATCCTCCTAAGTGCCTATGTGTCTTTGACTAACCCCTTTATATGATGAGGGGACTAAGTGTGGTGCAGTTTTTAGAACATGTTTGAAATTTTGCTCAGATGTGCAGCCCCTAGTGAAGACAGAGGTGCACAGAGCGCAGGCGCGCGAACAGAGATGGGTCTGAAAGCACATGCGCGCAGAGAAAAGCTGTCACTTAAGCGCATGCGCACACAATGCGCGTCTGTGGGATAGAATACCCGCGCACTGGTGACAAGCGGCTGAGAAAGAAAAATCTGGATGGATTTCTCTCAATTCTCCTTTGAATTGGATAGTTGGCAGGTCGGCTTAAGCCGGTTAGTGCACCTGCAAGTTAAACAAACTAAAAGAAGAGCAAAATAAACCCAAATGAGGTAGGAATTTGATACCTTTCCCCAGTGGAGTTACCAAACTGTTGCGCCTCTTTCGTCACCTTGGTGAGCAAATAAGAGGTGCTTGCAAGCTCAGTTGGGTCTTCTGAGCAGGACAACTGTAGAGGAAAGAGTTAGAGAAAGAAAAACAAAACTATAATTAAGAATTAAACTAATAAAAACTAAAATCATAAGCATAGGGACATAGAGATAACAAGAACAAAAAGACCCATGTCACCAATGTTTTGAGGCTGATCTATTGATGAAAACAAAGCACCAAGAAGAAAGGGGACTATGAGTCCCTTCTTCCTCCAAGGGAAGGCTCTTGGACCCTCACTAGTAGCTCTTCTTACAACAAAGAAAATGAAAATGGTGATGAAAGAACTCTTTGCAAATCCACTCAATGGTGAAATGGATTGCCCAATGTAATGGTGCCAATGTGCTCTTGTCAAGGATGGAGTCCTTAAAACAATATAGGCAGCATAACATTACATTGAATTCCTTGAGAAAATGAGGTGCATTCATGGCTTTTTATAGCATTGCTTTGGGATTTTGTTCAACTGCTTTGTAGTGTGAAAAGAGTCCATTTAGGGAATTTTTAGGTCTTTGACCAGACCACCATTCGGATGCAGCCCGGATTTGGAGGTCAAATCGGCTTGGGAGCTAAACCATAAGTGGTTGGGAGGCCGACCACATTCATAAATGATTCATTTAGCAGGTGCGTGGCTTTTTGCGCTAACAGTCACGCATCGTGTGCATATGTGTGCTTTCTACATTTCTGTTCCACGCATGCGCACACGCGCCCAATGTATGCAAAGCGCTCTTCAATTTTTCACTACTTTGTATAGTTTTTTCCCTTTTCTGAATGATGTGACATTAATTCAGGGCCATGAATGACTTCATTACTGTTTGACAATGCTGAGTTCTTGTAACCATGTTGGAACAAAATTTCAGTGATAACATTTCTGACATATATTTTTCTGGATTCGACTTCTTCCTTGAGCCAAACTTCCTTTTGTTCCTGAAATTCTTGAATCTTTTTGTGAAGGCTTGATCTAAGTATTTATTTTGGGATTTCTCTTTTTCACCAATCCTTGATTCTTCTTGTGCACAACAATTCCAAATTTCTTCAAATGTAGGATACTCCTTCCTTGTGTTCATGCTTGCGGAAAATGCATCCCATGTCTTGGGAAGACCATTGGGTACTATATTTACCAGTTCCTTCTCTAAGATGATCTCTTCAATATCTTGTAGTTGATCTCTTAACTGAGATATCCTCACAAATTATGATGTTATGCTATCATCATCATTCATCTTCATGTCACAGAGCTCAATCTTCAGACTCATTACTTGTCCAATGTTTCTGACTAAGAAGAGGTTTTTTAGGGCATCATACATCTTCTTAGATGAGTCGATATGGGAGATTTAGGGTATCAAGTGGTCTTTTATAGAGTCCACTATGATATTCATGGCATTGATTTCATTATCTTTGAACTTCTCCATAATTGTAATACTTAAACTGTTGTCTTTTATATACGACTTAGTGTTAAACTGTTGTCTAAGTATACAAGAGTTGCACTAGAGTAGAAGTGTGACTTGTCAATAGCCTAGAACAAAGTATGGGTATGCTCTAGTGTTGTAGCATCATTTGACACCACATATGCTCATGATGACTCATTATCCTCAGTTAGATCCCTTTCCATGCTTTTAGGACCAAAATCCCCCTTTTCCTCCCAAAAAATATTTAAAAAAACCTATCTTGCTTGATGTACGCGACTTTTATTAAAAGAACTCACGTACATATGTGCCTTGCTAGTTAGCAACCTGCGTACATGTTAAATTGGCTAAAACAAAATAATAAAACCCAACATTTCGAGTGGAGTTGACGGGTTCCCTAGGTTCTTGACCTCTTGTAGCCCGTCTATAACTACTCCAACTATAAAAAAAGAGTATAAATTAGAGCCTTGGGGTGGAGGAAAAAAGAATAGATAAATGTATCCTTATGCTATCATTTTCATTATAGCCCTGCAAGTCCCTTTTTCCCCTTGCTTCTGAGGTTGTCCTTCCCCTCTGAAAACCCTTGTTTTCATAATTTGTGTTCTCCCTATCTTGTCAGGAAGAAATCCTTTGCCTTCCTTGGACCTATTGGAACACAAAGCTTTAAAGATTTTATTGTTGTGTCTGGCCTTGGGTGGAGGAACTTGGATCCCAGTTTTGGGACTGTGCCACAACGGTTACAGGTTGTACCCAACTTCTATGTTGTTATTAATAAAAGATGTCTCGTTCTCATCCAGTTCTATTTATTTATTCAAGTGCATTTAATGAGATTATTTATATCTTTTTTTCAATCCATTATGCAAATTGAAATGATCATGTCTAGTTTGTTAGAAAATAACTACCTATTTGCAAGTTGTTTGTCTCTTTATTTGCAAGAATTTTTAGAGGATCATTGTGCAAGAGTTCTGGAGTGAAACTTATTTAGTGGGATCGACTTCAAACATTGGAATCTGGGTATGTTATCTTTGTTATCCTTTGGAAGTTAGTTATTGCAAAACAATTACTTTTAATTAACTCCTTGTTTAGAGTCTAAGACTGGTCTTTTAGGGCACCACTATGTTGTGACCCTGACCCAAAGACATAGGACTTAGTTTTTTGTAACATAAATGGTGACTCCACTGGGGATTCTCCCTTTTCGAGTCATTAGGGGTGCTTGTGTTTTCATTTCTTTAAATATTTTTCTATGTTTTAAACCTTTATTTAACATTCTATGAATTTATACAATCCTTATTCATTCTTCCAAACCTTTATCTCTTAGGTTAGAGAGGTTTTTATAGGTTGTACACACTTTTCCTTTGGTATAGTCGCATATTGTTATAACCCTAATTTGCACTAGACATGCATACATGGCATCAGGCCATCCCACTTGCCATTTTTTCCAAGCCACCATTGAACAACTCTTCTAAAAATCCATCTTTTTGAAGATGTATGCACCCTGAACCACTGTTTCCCATGTATATACGCTATCTTCCTCTTTACAGCCCACGTATACTCACAAAAAGCATGAAAAATAGAAAGTTGCAGAAGAAATACGAATTTTAGGGCAATTACCTAAACCGTTTGACCGCCCATAGCCAGTCACCCAACTGGATAACTACCCTCTTTTAGCCTATAAAAGAAGAGGTAGGGGTCCCATTCAAAGAGAGAAAAAATAAGAGCAAAGAAAGTCTGCCCTTTTTTGTATTCCCCTTGCCCCAATATCCTGCAACCACTTTGTGATTTCACTGAAGAGGAGAATCATATGTGGAAGCAGTTGGTGCATAGTTGAAGAGGAGCCCAAGACCAGATTTGAGGAGCAGTAGCCAATCTCACCATTGTAAGTGACTTTCGTGAGGTTAATAGAAAGGATTACTTTTCCCATCCCGCCATACGAGGTGTTCAATATTCAATTTTGATTTGTATTTTATTAGAACATCTAACGAACTAATTCATATATAAGATGCATGTCTGTAGTTCTTTGTTTGTCTGTTTATGATTGCAGGTTGGATTTGGGAAGACACTTATAGTCGAGGAACAATCGAACGCAAAATGATCGACACCAAATGCAGAGTTCAAGGTAGAGTTACCAGATCCTTTTATCCTTGTGATTTATGCATGAATGTGGGGTCTATGTCGGGATAATGATTAAAAGTAGGAGACTTTAGACGGTTAGCTCTGCATGCACTTTAGAACCCTAGTGCTGGTATGTTAGGGGTTTTTTCCACTCACATCAGAATTGGCGACCATACTAGGGAGACCTCTAGGGTTTTTTGGGGATACTTTTTTGGGTGTATTAAATTTGTTTGATTACCTTTTTCTTAGTTTCTGCAAGAGTCTGACTGTTTTAGGGATTCTGGTCTTCCATAATAGTACTCCCTGCCTTGATTGCTTGACTATTTGGTTTTCTTTTTGGAAATTTACAGAGGTATATGTGGCCTATAGTGGGCCTGCACACGTATATACGTGCCCTACCTTTGGACATCCCATGTACATACGCTAGCTGTTGAAGTGTTAATAGCGTGCCCATGTTCAAAAAAAAAAATTTAAAAGAAGAGGAAGTCATCCTCTTCACTGTCAGAAGTTATCCTTCTTAGGGGTTTTATTGATCCTTTCCTAGTCTCTATTATAATAGTCTGTAGCTTAGGTTTGACTTCAATTTAGCTTTTCATTTAAAAAAAAAAAATCTCTTGTGTTTCTTTATAGGGTTTCAGACAAGTCTGTGAGTCTTTTCCAATCATCCTTTTGGGTTTGGTCAGTGACTCCCTGCAATCCGCAGTGGGGCCAAAAGTCATTTCTTGGTCTTATCTTGTCTCCATTCTTCCCCTTTTTCTTTAGAAGAAAAGAAAAGAATTCATTTTCAAGTTTTCTTGTTTTAAAGCACGAAATAATAAAAAAAAATCCACTTTCTTTATTTGAGTAGTTGGTTGTTTGCATTGATAATAAGGAGAAATAATACTTTCATAAGTTCTTGGTTGTTTACTTAGGACAATAAGTAGCTCGTAGTCAAGCGAAATCTTGTTTTGAGTTTTCTCTTCAAAGACCTTAGAAAAAAAAATAGTTCGAAAAGTTGGTTAAAGAATTTTAATTTGGCAAATCTTTATTTATGAAGAAGAAGTAGTTTGTTTTCAGTTTCATTGTATGTTCTTCTCTTTCATCTCTTAAAAACATCATTGGTTTCACTTTCGTTCCCTTTGACTTAAGACAACCACTAAAATTAATGCTTAATTAAAAGTTTTTGGACTTTATGTTTGTAGGGTCCATCAATTTAGTCTAGGCTAGAGCCTTGATTTAGGATTGGAGAGGAAACTCTTCAATGCTACAAAAACAAACATAAGAGTCAATGCTAGGGAGTTCTTAAAAGTCCAGTAACCATGAAATTTTTTCGGGACCCCCCTCTAACACAGGGGATAAACATGAGGTCACGTGTGGAAAGGTAGTGGAGATAACCCCTCCAAAGTCGGACCAATCATAGTGGGGAACAAATATAGAGGGCTTATCTTGGAATTATGTCGGTCACATTTGCCATGGATCTTCATGGGTCTCGAATCCGTTCAAGTTCCTCAGTTGTCTTCCAGAACACTTGCATTCGATACCCTTGATATATTTTGGGCTTGATACCCTGCTCATTGCGGTCCACCTGACTGTCGACTGTACCCACCTGGTGACTATTCGCGAGCTGGCAACCTAGTTTCCTATCTTTCTAGTGACTTACACAGGTGATTGTGGGGGTATACCGCGGTACCTAGGATAGACATCGGGCCACACTTTGCAGAGTATACCCATAGGGTTCTTCCGTATTCAAGTTGCACTTGCACCAGTAAGTTTCTCTAGTGTTGGTTGTTGTAACTGTTCTTCCAACTAGCTAGTGACTGCTTGTTTTATCTCATAGGTACTTTTTTCTAGGGTGTGCTTGTTTTCAAATGATTAGAAAGTCTTTAGTGTGTCTTTGATCTTCTCACACAGTGGAGGATCAGGAGCTACATTGGTCACGAAGGATTCTTGGCCTACTTTCGGTTAATCTGGAGCCACCCCCACCACCTCTAAGGTGAAAAATCGACCAACAAGGGTCTTTTGAGGCGACCAGGACACAAGAAACTATGTCTGACCCACCTTTGAGAGGATAACATTTCATTCTGGAGGAAACAACCATTTCTGACCTTGGAGCGGAAGCTCTTGGTCCCTATAACCCTTCGATCATTGATCTATCGATGCCCATAGTCGTACAGGCTTACCCTTATGAGCGTCAAGTAGTGTCACAAGAAGCATGGAAACAAAAGTTGTGACTTCTTCAGGGAATTCTCATATTCCCTCTATGACTGTCACTACAGGGGGTGTTCCGCCTCCTAACCAACCGTCGTCGGTTCAGACCACTATGGTCTCGACCACCTCTACCTCGGGAAATGGTCTTCTTCCCTCTATGGTAGCGATCACTACTCCTTTTACCCATAGTGCGACAAGCCCTCTGTTCTCATACGGGATACCTTGATTTGATACGAACTATGTCCTTTCCTACTCCACTCTAAAAAATTTAGGTCTGGGGGTAGGGAGCTCAAAATCTCCCCTGCAAGGATCCATGGGGGGAATTCCAGCTCCTTATAATGCTTTCTCTTGCAGAGGGGGTCATATACCTCTTTCATCCCCTTCGGTCGGCAGTTCTCACCAACAATCTGTCAGGCTGAACGCAAACTATAGTTTGTTTGGAGCAGGTAGTCAAGGACTTCCTTCTTATAGCATGCCGATAGTTTCGATTCCTTTCTCTTTGTTTATCATGTTTGGTAACAATGCTTTCTCATCATCTTTCGTCTCGACCAGGGGAAACCCCGGTTATGGACAAAAAAATCCTATGCAGGGTATTATTCCTACATAGGGGGGAAACCCAGGAATTCCTTCCTCACAAGGACCTTGGAATCTGTGGTAGGGATCAGTTCCCTCATTAGGGATGCTGACCAGGGGCAACCCCTTCCATAGCCAATGGAACCTCAGGCAAGGCTCGGGACCTATGCCCATTAAATCGACAGGGGGCAACCCTTCCCAAAATCCTTGTAATGCAATGCAAGCCCAACCTTCTACGTCCTATTACGAGAGTCACTCGATGATGTCTCAACAAGCGTAGAATCTGTACACTAGTCATGGCCATGGTTTTTACCGGAACCCTGGCCAACAACCTAACTTTTCCTGGCAACCTGGTGCTAGTCAAACTCCAGGCTCCTTTTTCCATGGTTATAATCAACAACCCAAACTACTGTTTCTGGCAACTTTGCATTTTCCAGACTTGACAAGGTTATTGAATGACCCTATATATCATGATCCACATTGGCCTTCTATGTCGACCAAGTTTCCTTCATAAATTCCAAAGTTTGAAGCTAAGCCTAATGAAGATCCAGGCGATCATGTGACTACCTTTCATCTTTGGTGCTCATCCAATTTGTTGAAAGATGACTCTATCAAGTTGTGTTTGTTTCAATGCACTCTCATCGGGAGTGTCGTGGAATGGTACATTGAGCTCAACTACTTGAGATACTCTTCCTTCGGCGAATTGGCAATGGATTTCTTAAACCATTTCCAATTACCTGTGAGATTTGACATTGGCACTAAATTGTTGGCCAACTTTGAGCAGACAAAGGTGGACCATATCTCTGATCACATCCAAGAATGGAGACACCAGAAGAGTTTGATAAAAGTGTCAATCCCACCAACATTCCTGCTTGAGTGGTTCCTTAAGTCTTTGGTCCCACAATTATCCGAAGACGTCGCAACGTCGGGAGTGTTTTCAGAAGAAGATGAAATAATGAGAGGTCAATAGCTAGAGTTGATTTACTCTTAGTCTAGTTTACTTTACGAAATGTTGCAAGATGCACTGCGGTCGATACTTGATAAGACCAGACAGAGAGATGGACCACATGTCGATGGTATTGTTGGTTTAGCACAAAAGAAGCCCACTGATCAGATGTCAAAATAATTGCATCAATTGTCGATACAGTAGAAAGCGGCCAACCAGATCACTGGTTCGGTTGCCCCCCCTACCCAAATGTTGGACGTACACATTGTGAAATCGACGAACTCAAAGGCTACCCAGTAGCCCGATGAAAAGAAAAAACAGTGAAAGAAGCGTAAGGGGGATAAGAATCCTACCAATAATGCTAATGGGGCAACACAAAAAAGAAGAAGTTGAAGTATCTGTGTAAACTTTGCATGGAAGACCATCTGACTCACCTTTTCCCTCTTCTTGCAGAGGCCCAGAAGTTATTAGCACAGCAACAACCTTCCGTGTTAATGAACCCATTTCAACATGGGAAAACTTTAACTCAAGCCTCTCTGAGCTTGAATGGGGGCAGTCAAGGACCCCCTCCATATTTGAGTAATCCTTCATTCATGAATGTATATATGATGAAAGGAGATGTTTTTATAGCAACTAGAGTGCATGACTACAGAATTACAAACACCTTTGAGAAGGGTAAAGAAGTCGAAAACCCAACTCTTCCTCTCCATATTGAGAGGACGTTGGGTGAAATAATGGCATGTATCGCAAAAGGTGCGTTCAAGAAAGCTTCTCACAATCCAAATGCAAGGGCCACCCAAAACTACTCTATGGTGGAGAATTTGTCTCAAACCCCTTGTGCGATGTTCGCTTTAGAGGTCCTCCAGAGCTACCCTTCCTAGAGGAAGGATTTGTTAGCTACCTTAGGATCTACTAAGACTTGTAATTTGGGAATGATCATGCTTGATAAGACCGACTTAAAACCTCATCTCCCTTACCACGTGGCGTTTCAGATAATAGTGTCTTACACCATGAAAACATTTACCTAGAACATTTTCTGCATGGTGGTTGAAGAGGGTGCCTCGACATGCGTGATGTTGTTGGCGTGTTGGAAGGCCATAGGCCAACCCATTTTGTCTCTGTCACCTACTCTTCTTACCACTTTCGACAGTCGTTCATTCCGACCACATGGAATCATCCCCTCTTTTCCTATGCAGTTAGGGGGGAATACCATGTGCATTAAGGTTGAAGTGGTCATTGCATCTCTCGACTGCAATATCTTGTTAGGAAGGAGTTGGACCTATGCCATGCAAGTAGTGGTCGGTACATTTTTTTGGGTCTTGTTGTTTGCACACGAGGGTCGGATTGTGTCCATTGATCAATTATCCTTCTCCCGTCCTGACCCTTCATCGGGGGCATCCACGATCCTGATGATTGATAACCCTCAGCCTGGTGTCGTCAACGTAGGGGTTGGGTTGTGCCCACCTTTGATGGGTACCTTCAATTACCCGCCTCGAACCAGAAATGTCAAGTACATATCAACTGTCCCCGACCCACCTAGAGCTGAAATATATCACATGTCGTCATTCTACATGACCTACTTCAACGATCCATGGACTCTTCCTTCCCTGTCGGCCACGATAGAATGGATAGGGCACCATGGTATGGCCATGCCCTTGTTCACGACAGAAGTTGTGTACTCTATATTCTAGCAAGCTTCCGCCGACCCCGATCTGACTCCCGCACAAGAGTTAGATTTGATTCTAGAGCCTACTTGGGCTCAAGGTTCCCTTGCCGATACTGATTCTTTAGACTTAGTCTTGCCCTCAGATGAAGTGATTATTGAAGCAATGACTAGTTTGGACAAACCCTGGGATGATCTCCATCACAGATCTTATTTCCTCCCAAAGTTAAGAAGAATTGAAGAAGGAGAATTTACGTTGACTATGATTGGAGATACGTCTTTCCCTATCAATCCCTTGGCTACACATGTTGTTTACACTGAGGGTAATATGGAAACCATCACTAAAATGATACCTATTGATATCTCTAGAACCCTTGGCATCATGGAGAATGTTCTCTTCGAAGCTGACTGTTCCCCCGAGGAGATTCGAATCTACATGGATTTATTTAAAGAATTATGTGAAGTGTTTGCCTGGTCTTACAAGGAAATGTCAGGCATTGATCCAAGAATTGTCAAACATGAAATCATGACGTATCCTGACGCTAAGTTGGTCTGGAAGAAGCTTCGCCTAGTCAATCCTAAGAAAGCAACAACTATTAAGGCTGAAGTAGAGAAACTGCTCAAAGCAGGTTTTATCTACCATGTTCAATTGACTCAATGGGTGCCAAATCCTGTTCCATTCGACAAAAAGCAGGGTAAAATTCACGTATGTACGGACTTCCATGATTTCAACAAGGCCTGTCCAAAGGATAATTTCCCCACGCCATTTATTGACCAGATATTTTATGAATGAGTAGGTTGTGAGGCCTTTTCTTTCATGGATGGTTTTTCAAGATACAATAAGATAAAGATCAAACCCAAAGACCAACACAAAAATGCTTTCATTTGTCTGTGGGGTACATTCGCTTATCGAAAGATGCCTTTTGGTCTAAAAAACACTGGAGCTACCTTTCAGTGGGCCATGTCTTTTGCTTTCCATGATCTCAAACATATAGTCGAGACCTACCTTGATGATTTAACATCAAGATCTCGTAAGAGAGATGATCATCCCACACACCTCCGACTTATCTTTGAGCGATGTCGCTACTACCAGATTTGCTTGAATCCTAACAAATGCAGTTTTTGTGTGATGTCAAGTAGTCTGCTAGGTTTCATAGTTTTGACAACAGGGATCATGCTCGATCCTCTCAATTTTGAGGCAATAGTTCAGTTGCCTCCCCCACGCACAATCCTTCAACTTTAGAGTTTATAGGGAAAAGAGAACTATTTACGGCGTTTCATCGCAAACTATGTCGAGATCACAAAGGATTTCATGTGTTTAATAAAGGACATTCCTTTTCATTAGGACGAAGCCACTCAATGCTCTTTTGAAGCATTGAAATGCGCCCTCACGTCTGCCCCTCTACTTCGACCACCCAATTATAATAAATATTTCTTGTTATACTTGGCCACGGTAGAGTCAACCATCGGTATGGTCTTGGTTCAGGAGGATGATTTACTTGATTAATACATGATTTATTACCTGATCCAAGGCCTGGTTGGACCGGAACTCAATTATTCCCACGTTGAATAACTTGTGTTGGCAACATTTCAAGATGTCCAACAGTTCCGTCATTACATCTTGCTTCGCAAGACCACCGCCATTGTCATTGTGAATCCATTTCAATACGTGTTGACACGACATTTAATTGGCAGAAAGATCAGTAGATGGATAGCTGTCCTCCAGGAATTTGACTTAGATTTTGTTTCAGCGAAATCCAAAAATTCATTGGCCTTTGCGGAACTCATCTCAGAACTTTCGATCGAGTCAAGTGATGTTATTCCCAAAGAGTTTCCTATTAAAGGAGACATTTTTTTTACCATGTCTTCAGACCCCTGGTATGGAAATATACTTGTCTATCTCCATACTTTGAAGTTCCCTGCCTCTGCTTCTCGTGATGAGCATCGCCGTATATGCCATCAGGCCAAGAACTATCTCATACTCGAGGACACTTTGTATCATTGAGGTGTAGATTGTATCCTTTGTCGATGTCTCACTCATGAAGAAGTGGAAATCATGCTTAATTATTTCCACACTAGAGCATGTGGAGGTCATTTTTCTGAGTTGGAAACAACCCAAAATATTCTAAGAGTCGGTTACTTTTGATCGACACTAATCAAAGATTGTGTTGAATCGGTCAAGAAGTGTCACCCATGTCAAATATTCTCTCAGAAGATGAAGGCACACCCCACTCCCATGTTTCCCATCATCACCGTTGGTCCCTTCAGCAAGTGGGGGATTGATTACACTACATGCAACCCCCCTTCATGAAGGGGGCACTGCTATATCATCATAGCAGTAGAATACTTCACGAAGTGGGTCGAAGCTATGCCAACGTTCAAAGATGATGGAGAGACCACATCTCTCTTTTTGCTTAACCAGATAATAGCAAGGTTCGGCATCCCAAGAGAGATTGTCACTAACCATGGCAGTCACTTTCAAAACAAAATGATGTCTGAGTTAGCATCAAATCTTGGGTTGAGGCAAGAACATTCATCAACCTACCACCCACAAGCGAATGGTCAGGTGGAAGCTGTAAATAAATCTCTTAAGACCATTCTACAATGAACAATCAATTCGGCCAAGTCAAATTGGAATTTGATGTTATACTTGGCATTATGGGCCTACCGTTTGTTAAGAATGAAACTAGTTTCTCACCTTTTCAACTCGTTTACAGGCTGGAAGCGGTCTTTCCCATAGAGTTCCAGATCCCATCTCTAAAGTTGGCAGTACAGTTATTTCTAGACACTTCACCTCTTGAAGAGCATTTATTATATCTCGAGCGGCTCAATGAGCAGTGTCATGATGCAGCCTTGGCTAACGAGGCTGACAAACAAAAATTCAAGTGTCAGTATGATCGGTCCGTTCATCCTCGGATTTTATCTGAAGGCGACCTTGTCCTGGTCTATGACCAAGATAAGGACCCCCTGGGGGTAGGCAAGTTCAAACCCATGTGGTTTGGACCTTTCATCGTGAAAGAGGTTCTAAGGAAGGGCACTTATCGTCTAGTGGATTTTGAGTGAAATGATTTGGTGGAGCCTAGAAATGGGCTCTACCTCAAGAAGTATTACTCGTAGGTGGGTCACCTCGAGTGATTTATTGTACATATGTATAGTTCTTATACATTTTCTTTTTAGTTTTTGTCTTTTTGGTTTTATGGATGTGTCATTTTTGATGTCATATTTTTCACTATGGCAGATTTCAAGTGAATTAGAGGTGTTTTTTGGGTTCACGAATGGCACTAGCTAGCACACTCGGAGGCTTTCTTCCGCAACTTGGGTGATTTTCACACCTCAGGGCTAGTTGCTATTTTTAGAAGGTATCTCTTTAGGTGACACCACAAACAATGTCGTCGAATATAGCGCATTTCTAGAGTTGCTTCGTGACGCTTTGTCACATGGTATCTCTCACCTCTGGGTCTATTTAGATGCTCAGCTAGTTGTGTCTCAGTTAAATGGGGTTTACCGCGTTTACGATCCTACTCTACACCGACAGTTCCTTAGGGTACGTCTCTTAGAACGAAGCTTTGATTACACTACGCATATCCATGTTCCTAGGAGATTGAATCAAATCATAGATACTCTAGCTAATCATGTATTAGATTGCCATTTTTCACACATGTAAGAAAAAGCACACACACGCACATGTAAATACATTTGTAAATAGAATGTAATCCATAAGACATAAAAAGATGTAAAAAAAATGTATATATATCGAAAGTATCAGAGTACATGGGTGGGTGCAAGTGCCTCAAAAATATATGTCCAATAAGAGTCACGGGGCTTGTGCCCTCACAAATATACAAAAGGTGCCCTCAACACATAAATAGTCCAGCCCAGCTAAGGGCAGGGACTGTTGGCCCTGTCGTAGTAAATGACAGCGTTCGCCAAATGCCAGAAGAGCTAGACCTAGGTCCGTGGTACCCCAACAACATGAGGTTGCATCAACAGTGGGAGATCCTCGATCTCCACCATAGGGAATGTATGAGTAAGCGCGGTGAG
>JASDQU010219465.1:1018-17801 GCA_032191745.1 Picea mariana
CGTTCATAGCGACCTTGATATGCTTGTTGCTTCATGTGATTTTGTGCCATGACCAAATTATCTTTGAGGGTATGGAGAATAGCCTCTCAAACTGTAAGTGTTTGGTCAACCACCTGGACCTTCGAGACACCAGGTAAGTATGAGAGAACTGAAGGTGGCTTCTATCCATATACCACTTCAAAAGGAGTCATGCGTGTAGTTGTACGGTATGAAGTGTTGTACCACCATTCAGCTAGGGGTAACCATTGAGCCCATTGATTTTGTTTTTCCGAGGCAAAACACCTCCAATATGTTTCCAAACACTTGTTGACAACTTCTGTTTGACCATTAATCTGGGGATGATAAGCTATACAAAGATGCAATTGGGTGCCTTGTAGCTTGAACAATTCTTGCCAAAAATTGCTTATGAAAGTTGGGTCGCGATAAAAAACAATAGAGTGTGGCTGGCCATGAAGCTTGAAGACCTGATCCATGAAAATTTGAGCCACCATGGATGTTGTAAACAGGTGTTGAAGAATGCAGAAATTAGCATATTTGGAAAGACGATCAACAACCACCATGATGAATGATTTGTTTCCCGATTTGGGTAAGTCTATAATAAAATCCATAGAGATGTCCTTCCAAATAATAGGTGGAATCGAGAGCGGTTGTAGTGTTCCCATAGATTTGACTGTTTCTCCCTTGTTGTGTTGACACACATCACATTTGACGACAAAATTACGAATGCCCTGTTTCATACCATCCCCCAAAAAATAACGTTTGACCTTACCATAGGTTTTGGTGAACCCGAAGTGCCCCGTTGTCGGTGTAGCATGAAGCTCAGAAAGTACCGTGGATTTAAGATTTGAATGTTTACTTAAATACAAACGGCCTTTGTATCGAAGCTCATCATTGAGCCAAGAGTACCCTGGGGGAGATGGAGCACTGGACTGCAATTGTTGGATCAACTGTGAACTTTTGGGATCTTGTAGCCATTCCTATCAAATGGCTTGGAGCTAATCTGGTACAATGAAGGAAAGCAAAAAAAGGGATCCTTCACCTTCATATTTGTGGGAAAGTGCATCCGCAACCATGTTTTCTTTGCCTTTCTTGTAAATGATCTCATAATCATAGCCAAATAGCTTAGCTACCCATTTTTGTTGCTCCAGGGAGGAAATGCGTTGTTTCAGAAAATACTTGAGGCTTTGATGGTCTGTCTTAATTTGGAAGCATTGCCCCAATAGATAAGGGAGCCACAAAGAAACGACATGTAGAATAGCCAACATTTCCTTTTCATAGATAGATTTGCCCAGATTTATTTCAGATAGTTGCTTGCTGGTAAAGGCCAAAGGCCAACCCTCTTGCATGAGGACAACACCAATTCCTTTCCCTGAAGCATCACATTCCAAGACAAAGGTCTTTGTGAAATCAGGAAGGGACAGGAATGGAGTGGTGCACATGGCCATCTTCAAGGTTTGAAAAGCTTGAGCAACAACTGGAGTTCAAGTGAAAGAGTTCTTTTTTAGGAGAGTAGTGAGAGGTGCTGCAATCTTTCCGTAATTCTTAACAAACTTGCGATAATAACCTGTTATGCCCAGAAATCCACGCAAGCTTTTGAGAGTCTTTGAGTGAGGCCAATCTTGCATAGCTTCAATATTTTTAGGATCCACCCTGATGCCGTCCTTGCCAACTAGATGACCCAAGTACTCTACTTTTGAGGCGCCAAAAGCACATTTAGACTGTTTTAGGAAAATTTGGTGCTGAGAGAGTATATGGATAACTCGATCCACATGAGAAATATGTTTTGTCCAGGTCTTGCTATAGATGAGGGTATCATCAAATAAAAGTAAGACAAAAGGATGGAGAAAAGCACAGAAGACATGATTCATGAGGCTTTGGAAGGTGGAGGGGGCATTACACATGTTATCTTCTCAAATGACATTGAAAATTTTGAGAAATTTTTATTCATCCRTGCTTAATGTGTCATTTGATCTTAGTCTTTTAGCTAGTGTTATACCTCCAAATTATTCAATCAGCCCCCATTGATCTCTCTTTCCCAAAGATCTTTTGGTCTCTTTCTCTTTACCTGCAATACACAAAATGCAAATAAATGTTACCTAGTCTATAAATCTTAGCTTTATTAACCTTTAAAACAACAAATATGCATTTTTTTTTTTATAAAGTGATGGGTTCTTGAAGTGATTCTTAACCTATGCCAAAGCCTAAGTCTGTCACACGTATTGAATTCAAAACCAAGACATGAGTTAGGTTACATGTTTTATTGTCATAACTAAGCCACTAGGCTAGTTCTCATGCTAAAAAAATCTCTCAGGTTTTATGAACCCACGATCTAAGCTATGCATCCAATCCATGAGTCAAGCTATGAATTGATACACATGTTAACACATCAAGCCACATGCCGCGTTGATTTCTTTTTCATTTTTAAAGATTTATGTGCAAACACATTTGAATCAAGCCCAACTCACATGTCAATTCATCAATCTGTTGAACACCAAGCCAATCTCCTACATATCTTATCGATTCTGAACAATAAGCCTCGAATTAAAATCACAACAGTCAAACCAACACCAAGCCTAGCTTTGAACGCCATTCTCTATATTCTACACACTTCATCAAATATATCATAGAAATTGTTTGTAGATATAAAGACAGTGTCTTAACATCTCGATGAATGGGGGATTTTGTTCACATGCAATAATAAAAAATGCAGAGGCTGCCACGTGATTGAAGATACAGGTGTAAATGAAAGCGCAGCTATTCAATGGGTTTGAATCATACACCGACTAAAATTTTTGCCAGGTACCCTATCGAAGACCCAAGTGCCAAGTGCCGAAGTGAAGAACAGTCATGAAGGTGATCTAAAGATCACAGGTCACCGAGCTTGTAGGAGTAGGTGTTTTGGTAGGTGACTCAGGGAAACGCACTAAGCCATGACTTAAGCAGGGATCGAGCCACGATTTCAATTGATAATTCAGGTGCCATATGTCGAGGTTAAGGTGTCATAAGATTGTGCAGGAGAGCTATGTTTGCAGGGTTTCAAAATACATTGCATTTACATTTGAAGAGCTCCAATGCCGCTGCAAATCTGCTACTGAATGCATTTGTAAATACTGGATTCGGTCAAGACAAATTAATTATTGTTTCTCCAGAACGTCAAGAGGTCGAAACACAGGAAATTGGCCCTTTAAGAACGAAGAACAGAAGTGGCAAAGGATGTTGTAAGTTTGAGTTTGATTCTTCTTTGGGATATCGATGTTGGACTTACACAAATAGACAAGTACTTGTTGGAGGCTTGAGTGCAGTCGATATTGTAAATTGTGGCATCCAAATTGAATGTGATCCTGCACATCATTTCTTGTAGGGTACGTCAGTAAGGAGGTTTTCCTCTGAGTTTTGTGCAATGAGGTTTTTGACAATGGTAACTCCTATTCAATGCCTAATCATTCTTCCTAGGTGTGCTGTTAGCAGTGGTTACAACAACATGTTACATAAAGGGCTTTTGAAGAGAAGTTTCTTGATATAAAATCATATTCGTTTGAGCTTTACGCATGCTTCTGACATTATCCAAATGAATATATTTATATGGCAGCATGTTCTCTGTTTCATTGTGCAGTTGCACATGTGATTCCTAGTTTTCTATGCTGCAAGAGGTTGCTTCCTACATCGAGCTCTGGTTCTAGAAGTGAATAAAAAAACATGGTCAATTTCCAAATATGAGGGCACCTTGCATGACTTCTTCCATAAGTATTAGAGTGCTTTTAATTTCCAGATTATGCGGGTAGATTTTAGTGCTCTTGTAAATGATGTGAGCCCTATAGAGAAGGATTGGGCATTTAATTAACTTATGCATTAACAAGTTTCTTGCAGGTAATGACATCTGGGTATGTGCACTACAAACAGGAAAATGCATGATTGTCCTCTCTTCAAAGATTGTAAGTCAATGAAAACACATGCTAATTGAGATTACTGTCAAAAGAATTGCTTGCTGTTGCAGATTCGGAAAGATTGTACAGGAAATGGTGAATGAAGTTCTCCAACACAAATGTGAGAATCCTTGGAAATTATGGAAGAAAACCACCCATGTTCTGGGTGGTTGTTTTTCTCAAATAGAAAATCTTCTACTTGTCATCTTACTCATGCAAAATACAAAGGAAAATTGAAGAATTATGGAAAGCTCTTCAGGTAATCCTTATTCAGAATACTAGAATGTCAGATGATGATGAATATAGCTATCAGAGTATCAACATGGAAAATCATGACCAATCAAAGCCTCCTACAGCAGTTGGATTCTTCATCCAGCTTATACTCTGTTTTTTCTTGAAGAAATAGCTTTAGAGCAAGCTCCTCTAGATGCAACTATACCTGAAGATCAGAAAGCTGAGAGAAAATACATTTTGAAGGCTAGTTTTAAAACATAGCTTTTGGTGGCATAGGCGGGCTTTCACAGCTATCCTTAGCCACCAAAAGCAGAGCTTTCGGTGGCTTACAAGCTCAGATTTTGGCTCTCTTAGCCACCAAAAGAACATACAGGGTAGAGAGGTATTATTTTTGCACACATCCGAGTGTTTTCTAATCTGAATGCCACAAGTAAGGTTTATGATGCAAGATAAAGATTAAAGGGATTTGTTTTAGTGTTATGTTCCAGATTTTAAGGCAGATGTTAAGGTAAACAGGATAAAAGGCCTTTCTATTTTTGCTCAAAAAGAATCCTGCTGTCAAAGGATGAGTTCAAGAACTTGATCATCTCATCAAGATGTTGAAGACTGGTGAAGATATTGCAGATTTGCTGAAAAATTTTCAATAAGGGTTTGACCCTTTAGATAGGGTTATTTCCTAGTTTTATGAAAACTGTTTTGACTTTCTTTATTTAGTATTTTAGATCTAGTTTCTTAGGATCTGAAACAAATTTGTAAAGGATATAAAGCCTAAGACTTCAGAATAAAGCAGGGGTCCAGTTCTGGGGTTCCCTTCTGGAGACTGAAGGGAGGTTCGACTTTGGAGACTCTTTCAGACTTTGTACTCAGCTTTTCATTTTCATATTAAGTAATACAAGCTTCTTTTGCCATTACTTGTTTAGATTCCCATCTTCTTATCTAGTTTGTACTTGCACTTGAATGTTTTATTCATGTTATTCACGTTTGTCTAATGCCTGATAGCTGTCATCCTGTCTTTCCATTGATGAGTTAGAATTGCAAGTATTATTCACTTATTGTAATCAACCATTCATATATGTTTATTGTATGATTCTATTGGTATAGTAAGGATTCTCCACACATCCACTTATTTACAAACTCTCTGAATAGTAGTAGTTGAAAGCCTTGTCAATCTAAGTGTGTTTATGCATGTCTTGAGTGAGTGAGGTTTGATTTAGTCATCCAACTTGATCCATTTGAGTGAATCATTGAGATATTAGTTAAGTTACCAGGCATCTCTGAGATACAACTTAAGAGAGCTTCCTAGAGTGATAACAACACAAGCCAAAGGGCATGACCAAAAACTCATAGTGGCCCTCATGAGTTCTAAAGGCAGTCTTGGGAATGTTTGCCTCTTTCATACGTATCTGGTGGTAGCCCGAACGAAGATCAAGTTTAGTAAAGAATTGGGTGCCACTCAATTCATCGAGGAGGTCATCAATGACATGAATGGGAAATTTGTCTTTAATGGTAAGTTTGTTGAGGGCACTGAAGTCAGGACACATTCGCCAAGAAACTTCTTTCTTTAGGACAATGACCACAGGAGAAGAGTAGGGGCTCGTACCAGGGCGGATAATGCCTGCATTAAGGAGTTCCTGGACCATTTTCTCAATTTCATTTTTTTGGGAAAAGGGGTGACGATACAAACATATATTGGGAGGAAGGCTTCTGGGTACAAGGGGAATGGAATGATCATGAAAACCACGTGAAGGAGGGAGTCTCTGGGGAGTGGAAAATACCACTTTATGTTTAGAAAGGATGGCTTGGAGGTCTTGCGACGTCGAGGGTGATTATGTTGCTTGTATGGCATGGAGTTGAGCAACAACACCAACATGACCCTTTTTGCATAGCTTTTCCATGCGATGGGAACTAATGATCTCAGGTGAATTGACGATGATGCCTTGGAAATTATATTGGTGGCCCTCCTGGTCAAATTGCATGGTTAATTCCTTAAAATCCATGAGAATGGGACCCAAAGTCCTTAGCTAGTCTGCACCCAACAAAATGTCACAACTACCCATGTCAATGACAAACATATGAGATTTCAAGTGGTAGTCACCAATTTGGAGATGCACATTTTCACAACGCTCTCCACATTTCATGGAGCCACCATTGGCAATCATGATTTGGAAATTATTGACGGTATGGATGTAGCAATGAGTTTCTTGGGCAATGCGGTGATGAATAAAATTATGGGTGCTTCCACTATCAACCAGAATGATGACCTTCTGATGCTTGATGTAACCGATTAGCTTGAGGGTTTGGGGAGCAGATAAGCCAGTGAGAGCATTGAGGGAAATGACTGGTTCTACTTCGGGAGGGTCTAAGGGAGGGGTTATGTCGGGGGTTTTAGGTGACTCATACACAAGGGGAGTTTCAATATCCTCTTCCGAAATATCCTCAGAGATGGACATAAACAAATTTTGTTCCTTACACTTGTGGCTCGGGAAATATTTGTCATCACAATTATAATAAAGGCCTTTGAGTTGGCGTTCATCCATTTCAACCCTCGTCAATTTTTGGATCTTTAGTGGAGCGGAGGGAGCAGTGAGATTTACTAGTTTAGGGTGAGGGATAAAGGAGGGTTTCTGGTTTTGAGAAGATACAACCTTTTGTGCTTCTTTATCTCTTTTAGTAGCCTCCACCCAACTCTGAGGCTAAGCCATGAGGACATGGGCCTGAATCTCATTCTTGAGGCCACTGATAAAACATTCTCGGAAAAAGGCATCAGACATGCCCTTTGTCCGAAAAGCCAAGCGCTCAAAGGTAGCTATAAAGTCTTCCACTGTTCCTGATTGTTTCAACTTTTTCAAATGGCCCAAATGGTTGGTGTCAGTGTCAAAGCGTTCATAAAGCTTTTCCACAAAGTGTGTCCAAGCAATTTACCCTTGACGATAAGTTTTTCTCCACTGCCACCATTGCCAAAATTCTTGATCTAGATGGAGAACACCATACCGGAGTTTGGCCAAGTAATCTGTAATGTCATATAAAGAGAAATAATGTTCCATTTGGGTTACCCAACCAATGGGGTCCGAGCCATCAAATTTGGTCACATCCTCCCGTGAAAGGCGTAGGTCACGTTGAAAGTGATGGTTCTGAAAGTTATGGGAATGAGAGGAATGGTCACCTTCAGTATGTGGAGGTGAGAAAGAGGAAGGGTTATCTGTAGGGATATGCAGTTTGGTGCAGAGTGCCAAAAATACATATTCAAGCTGGGTGGTGAGGTCTTGTTTGATTTCCTCCATTGAGGACTGCATGGTTGTATTGATGGCAACAACATTGGCACTGATTTGTTTCACTTCTTTTTGGGTCTTGATGAGACTAGATTGCAAGGTGTTGAAGCGAGCTTCCAAGTCTTGGCTACAGATATGGGCCATGAGGATGGGGGAACTGAAAAGGGGCAGGCGGGGTAAAAGATTTTGCCAAAAAATGATATGGATGAATGTGATAAGGGCGAATAGATGAATCCAATGGAATAGGTCTCAAATAATGGTGAAGAAATTTCCAGACTCGTTTTTTTTTTTTTTACACCTGCGGAGTTATACTCCGGTCTGAAGAATACTATAGAGAGGAAATGCCCAAATGCTTAACCAGAAAGAAATGTGTAGTTACTTGGCAATCCCAACACAGTTGTGTGGCAATAGATCTTGTCTGTTTTAATTTGTTTATGTTTCTATCCACAAGGGTTAGGTATTCAAGGGTTCTACAGACAAGGGTTTTCCCTATGTTATAGCTCTCTGATATATGTGGAGGGTCCAACAATAGTACTTGGCCCAATATATAAAGGCACTAACTAAGCAAGATAGACCATACACTTAGCCATACTACCCGACTACCCAGGTACTAGAGAGTATCTTCCCGAGTGTTATTCTTGGTGGCACTATAGCAATCAAGCGGTCGATCGGTTTATCTAAAGAGGGCTTCAGGAAATCTAGGTCGATTCATACACAGGTTTTTTCTGATGCTCTACCACTCGAAGGGGTACCAACAAGGGTTACAAGGGTGGCCAACAAATGTGCTCTTAAGAACCACCTGTATTTCCTGCGTGTTTGAATCCCTCAACCGCGGGTTTATGCGCATACCAACAAATCTTTGTGGCTTTAAGACGTTGGAATACGTTTCTACCTTAAAAAAAAAATTACCCACAATTTCTGCCAAGGAAAGTGCTTTGATACCACTTGTAATATATCAGATATGAAAAGTATGCAGAACATAAATAAAATGCTAGAAATGGCAGAATAACAACAATATAACTAGAATAATCATCACAATAACACTGAAATGATATAAGAATAACAACAAAAATAACACTTTGATTCTGAGAGCAATGTTCATGGGCCTCTTCGAGGGGGCAACCTCCAGTCAAGAAGAGCTCTATTACAATAATCTCCAAGCTAGGGTTCTCATACCCTCGACTCCTATTTATACTAAATATGTCTATCAAAAGAAGCATCTAGAGGAAGATCCTTCTAGAAGTGAAAGCTTCTATTAGGTATTCTTACATTTGACTTATTCTATTTTATTGCAAGGCCTTATTAATATTGACGTTTATTACATCTAAATATATTGTTCTACCTATGTGTGGGTTAGGACCCTAACAACGGCATGTTTCTTTCCCATAAAATCATTAGTATTTTATTACATGATTCCTTGATCACATGTTTAGGTTTGTGTCATTGCAGATCTGATCTCACAAGAGCACCAGAGTGAAGCAGGGACAACAGAGATATAAGGAAGTGATATATAAATGTATGTCATACACTCTTTCTTTGATGATAAATTCAATGGTAGAAACCTAGGGAAAGTGTCATGTCCTATCTTATTTTGTTCTAGATCTAGGTGGATCTAAGGAGATTAGTTTATGTCCGCATTCACCGATTTATCCAATAACAAAATTGACGACTCCACTGGGGATATGACTTGATTGTGGTTTTTTGTTGGCCATTTTCTCTTTACTTATTCTTTTCATTTGAAATTAGTCTCTGAGTCTATGGGAGATCCATTGAGACTCTCTGGATTTAAAAATCCACTTTGATCCTTTGCCCTTTTCTCAGAATTTCTTGATTTACAAACACCTTCGCACTGTACCTTATACATAGCCTACAAAAACCTCCAATTTCCGCACCCTGGTTTTTTTCTTTAGTGCGGGATTTCCACACCCTATCCATTTATGGCCTACATAAACTCTTGATTTCTGCACTGTTATATGCTATCAACCTGCAGCGATGTCTGTGAAATTTTTTGAGTTAAGTTTTAACCTCTGTTGATGCCCAATTTGTGCTTTAACCAACTGGAAAGGATTTTTAATGCCAACATATGACTTTTTTCTGAACATTTGACTTGCTATTGATTGGTTTTCGGAGATCAAACACCTATCTTAGTCATTTTCTAGTTTTCATTTTTTATTTTTAACAAGAAGGGTATAATCTCTGAGCTTGTTTCTGAGTGCTTGTTTGATTAAAAATCTTGGATTGGATTTGAAATTTTGGATTGATTACGTATTTTGGATTGCTTGATGATTGAGAAGTTGTCTCTTCATTTTCATTTGAGGAAATACTTTCTCGTCATTTTTTATTTTTTGTCTTCATTGAAAGTTCGATTTGGGTTCTTTTGAAGGTATAGATTTTCTTGGATTTCTTGTCTTTTCTCTGCCATGCCCTTGGTCTGGTCTTTGAAAGGAAAAATTTGAAGTTATCCATTCATTTGAATAAACATATATAAGAAAATTTATTGCATTTAATAGAAGAGAACATTGAAGAACTTCATTGTTTATTGGTTGTTTGAAATTGTGTTCATTTATAGAAAAAAGGAAGTATATTTCGTAGCTTACATTATTCCGGAAACAACTCCTACCCGCTGTAGATAGAATTCATTGAATGAAAATTTGCATCATTCATTTATATTTGCATATTGTTGGGTCAAGGTCTTACACAACATAAGTTTCATTCCCGTCTCCCTCTTGAGTAACGATAGCCTTTAAAAATATTGCGAAAATCTCAAATTTAACCAGTAATTTTTTCTAGGGATCTTTTACACAAACATTAGCTAGGCTAGAGATTTGGAATAGGCAGTGAGACACACTCTCCAAAGCAAAAAACACACAATAGAATCTTGTGATAGGGAGTGTAAAATTCCATTTGCAACATTTTTTCCTGGGAATCCCTTCTCACACAAGGGTCAAACCTAAGGTCACATTGAGATTACCAGAGTTACTCACCTTGCTTTGTTGGTCTCGGTGTAGGGATTGCACATATTATGGGGGTCGCTTGAAGGTATACCCACAATGATGAGTGGAATCCTATCAAGTTGATTTCAGGCTAGATACCCTGCCCTTGCGCATGGATAATATTTTTGACTATCTCCCCAGGCATCATTGTTGTTTTTGGTAGCCTTAGTTGCCTATCTTCTTAGGGTCTTACACAAGGTGACTGTGGAGGGGAAAGTATTCACGGTACCTGGAATCGACATTGGCCAGAATCACTCAAGCTCCTTGGAGGGTATACCCATGATTATGTGTGGGATCTTACACCAGGGTGTAAGTCCGTTAAGTAGGTCGTCAACGTAAATTTTCCACCCTAGCCCAACCCCTTCTTGTCTTGACTTCACGACGTTAGATTTCATCACCAACTAGTGACTTCAGAAAAATAAGGTTTTGTTTACTTGGTTTTGATTCCTAGATTCTACTAGTGAGTGTTATTTGTTTACATAGTTGGCCATAGATGTTTTCCATAAAAATTTTGATTCAGTTAGCCAACATTGACCCTCCACGCCGTTCACATAGGATGAAAGGACTACCTTCGGAAGATATGAAAGTTTCTCAATCGTTGCTCCCTAATCCACCGAAGGAATCTCCTTAACAGAGTGAGATCTAGTACCACATACCTTCACAAGTGGAGAGAACTGACTCTTTAGAAAGTTTTTGAATCGTTTTCGATTCTTTGGATGCTTTTTTCTTACCTCTTGGATACAAGAGATGTATTCTCCGACTAAACTCATCCGGGGAACTTGTGGTTGACACTTCTGGAATACCAACTAAAATCCTTGCTGGCCTTGGAAACGAGGACCCTTTTTGGACCACTAACATATCTCAAACTTCGACTGCTAGACGAAACCCTCCTGGCTCAGAGGTAGACACTGAGATACCTGTCGTTTTTGAACCACCCGAAACATCTACTACATTTACGATACCTTTAGATCATTTTAACAGTACAACTTGTTATTTCTTTGTTGGTTTAGAGGTTGGTCCTAGCTCAACTATCCCTCTTCAACAAGCCCATTCCACGATGGTACCAAACACTATGATTATCCCCACCATGAACACAATGGCTAGCCAACCTCCTATTGGTGCACTGCGTTCATCTAGACAAATCCCATCACTCCCTCTTGGGTATAATTCCTTGAATGCTTCTCTCCCCATTCCAACCCAAGTTCCATCCGAAGCTTCTGGAGTCTTTACTCCTCCTGGGTATAATGTTGCTTCCGGTTCTATTCTGACACCATCCTAGTTCCTCTCCAGAGGGTCTAATCCACCTTTTATAGGAGGATTCAGACCCAGTGGATCTACTACCTTTGGAATTTCTACTCCGTTATTCACTTCTGGTTATCAGATTCCTATTGGGGGACAGTATAACCCAGGGGAAAAAACTCAATTTGGAGGTCAAACCCGAATTGGGGCATCATCCTCACCTCAAGGACAATCCCTACTGGGAGGATATAATCCATAATATAATTCACAGTATGGACAGAACATCCTCGGATCACTAGCCCAATATTGGAATCTTCTTATTTAAGGGAATCCAAAATCGTCGGGGGGGCAACAACCTCAGGATAGATCTTTTATACCCCCTCGTTTGGGCCAGTCATACCTTGGTTCTTCCAATCCCATTTGGGGTTCAAACGTTCAACCTAGTGTCCCTCCCAAAGGGACCATCCCCAATCAATACAACACTGTGGCCTACCCGCCTCCGCACACACGCCCGAATATGTTAGGACCTTCACCTCACATACAAACTGGTTATGGTCCTACTAGTCTACCGATGGGACTCCCTCCCTAAAGTTACCAGTATCCTCTTGTGAATAGACAATTACCTTTTTTAGTCACCTCGGATCTACCTGATTTGTCTATAATCTTGATTGATCCTATCCTACATTCTCCCCACTGGCCTGCGATACTAGCCAAATTACCTTTCGAAATCCCAAAGTTTGATGGTAAATCGAGAGAGGATTTGAACAACCATGTCATGAATTTCCACCTTTGGTGTTCATGCAACTCTTTGATGGATGATTCCATTCAGTTACGACTCTTCCAATGAACTCTCACGGGTTCGGCTGCAAAGTGGTATATATAACTACTACGAGGTTTCTTCACTGACTTTAATACCCTCGCCATGGCTTTCCTTACACACTACCAATTACCAATCCATTATGAAACATGAACCGAGATCTTGAATTCCTTCAAACAAACTAAAGCCACTCACATCTCTAATCACATTCATGAGTGGAGATGAAGACGATGTTTGATCAAACTCAATCTTCCCGATCAGTTATTGGCAGAGTGGTTCACGAAATAATTCGTGAATAATATCTCTCGTGATATTTCCATGGGTGGAGTTGTCATTGGAGAACAGACTATCAGTCGTGCTCAGTACCTCCACCTGGTTTATTCACAGATGAGTACTCTTTACGACTTACTCCCTGATGCACCTCGCCCTTCTACTATGCTACTTGAACTACCCCTACTACTTCTCATGCGAATGACGGTGTGATTGGAACTTTCCATGATCAACCTCAAAATATGCAAGCCTCTCCCACCAACCCCAAGTCTAATCCTTCTAATGTTCAAAATTCTTTGCCTCCTACTCCCACCGGAAAAACCTTTGAGGTTAACTCTGTTCAATCTACCCCTGCCAGAAAAAATAAATCTAAAAAAGGGAAGGGTGAGAATAAGGAGGAAAAAAATAACCTGCAGTATGAGAAATCCAAAACCCAACCTACTGATGATAAGGATAAGAGAAAACCTCGATACCCTTGCCTTATCTGTGGTGACGATCACTATACGAAAGATTGTCCAAGACAGGCAGAGGTTACTAATTTCCTCCAAGGGACTGTGAAACCTCCCACACCTGCTGTGTTGTCTCAACCTTTCCCTTATCAACAATAGGCCCAACTGGTCATCCATGACCAACCCTCTCCCTCCAACACTTCTTATGTATTCATGTGTACTGGTGATTTCAAAAAGAATGACGTTACACTGACCACTCAAGCCAAAGATTATTCTTCCTCAAAGGAGAAGGTTGACGATATGCCATCTCCATTGGTTCAACAACCTTCTTCAACTTCACCCCCCAATGGTCCTCTTCACATATAAATACCGGCTCTCGATACAGTTCTTCGCCCTCCCCCAAAGGGTATTGTTCGAAAGTCCTCCTTCAACCCTCATGCACGTGCTACCCAGAACTACAGTATTGTAGAATATTTGGCACAAGCACCTTCTGTGATGTCAGCTCTCGAAGTCCTTCAAAGTTTCCCTTCTCAACGGAAGGCACTGCTAAAGGATATCGGTGGAACTTACCCTATGGATACCAATTTGATAATTTTTTACCTCGAAAATCACATTTCGAGACTCCCCCCTCAACTGGCATTCCAAATACAAGTTGTTGTCTCCGACAAGAACATATTTAGGACTGTTATTGATGAGGGTACCTCCACATGTGTAATGTCTGTTGCCTGTCGGAAATACATCAGCTCTCCTCCTCTTAGTGAATCACATAACATGCTTAAATCCTTCAATGGCTCTGGCTTTAAACCCTATGGTGTACTTCCTTCATTGTCTATTATGTTGGAAGGCAAATCGGTCAACGTTGAAGTTGAGGTATTTGATGCACCTCTTGATTATAACCTCTTACTAGGCTGTAGCTAGATTAATGCGATGCATGCCATTGTGTCTACCCTTTTCCATGTTTTACATTTTCCACATCAGGGAAAGGTCATCACTGTTGACTAGCTATCCTTTTTCAACTCTGACACCTGTACTAGAAACGTCCCTTTTATCGCGAAGACACCTCCTAGGTATGAGAACGTTGGTGTGGGCCTACTTAAAGATTCCACTCTGATGGGCACGTTCCCGATCCCACCTCCCGATGTTCCACCTCCTTTGGTTGCCTCGATCAACATGATTTCCACCTCGGTTTTCCAAACTCACCCGTCTTCCAACCCGTTGATCATACTCGAACCTGGTGATTATCCTCGCTATGACAACCAAATACCTTTAAGTCCGATTGAATCTGCCTATCAAGCCATTTAATCGGCAACCCCTTCTACCCCCTCTCTTGGTGATTCATCTCCTGACCCATTCCATGTTGTTTTTCCCATAGACGAGATGATTATGTCGGTTATGTCGATAGAATATACCCCTTGGGATGATGGACATCATCGTTCCATTCTATTCCTCGAACAACACACCATCGAGAGTTACCAATGGATCTCAACTCTGTAGACCATTGTTGTCACTTCCTCTGTTCCTGAGACATCACATGACATGTTATATGAAGGGAAATTAAGTAATATTTCTCCCACCATCCCCCTCGACATATCCATTAAAGCTGGAGTTGTTGAAAATGTTCATATCGGAGCTTTGTGCTCCACTAACGAGGTTGTCGCATATAAATCACTTTTCCAAGAATTTCGCGACATCTTCGCTTAGAGATATGAAGAGATGTCGGGTATTGACCCTGATATGGTTGTACACGAAATTAAGATGTACCCGGGCGCTAGACCCATCCGGTAGAGGCTTCGTCTGGTCCACCTCCGTAAAGCAACTGCTATTAAGATTGAAGTTGAAAAACTTCTTAAAGTTGTCTTTATTTATTCTGTGGCTTTAACTGATTGGGTATCCAATCTCATTTTGGTTAACAAGAAACAAGGTATGATTCGTGTTTGCATGGATTATAGGTATATAAATCAAGATTGTCCTAAGGACAACTTTCCCACCCCCTTCATTGACCAGATCATTGACAATTGCGCAGGGAGTGAAATCTTCTCTTTAATGGACGGTTTCTCCGGCTATAATAAAATCAACATCTTGCTCGTGGATCAACACAAAACCACTTTTATTTGTCCTTGGGGCACCTTTTCCTACCAGAAACTACCCTGTTGGAAATATGGAAATAGCAGGGATGCAGAATGTCAAGATTGTCATTGATGGCAATCGTCTATGGCAGAAGAAGCTAGATGATGACAGAGCAATATTCAAGCAGAGTAATGAAGGGTAGTCGACCCGATAGGAAGATGGTCGAGGTCAAGCAAAAGAAAATAAGTCGCAGTCTAAGGATTCGAGGAGAATAAGATCAGGAGGAATAGCGTTCTTATACGCGCAAGGAGAAAAGGAAAAGCCAAGGTGAAATCCCGAATTTGCAGGAAGACAAAGATCCACAACCATAGGATCTCATTCAAATTTCCCGAAAGAACGAGGACTGTCAGATCAGACAGAAGCTGCGAGGGAGATATACCATCGGGAAAAACCAAGGTGAAATCCCGAATTTGCAGGAAGACATAGATCCATAACCACAAGATCTCATTCAAATTTCCTGAAAGAACAAGGACCATCAGATCAGACAGAAGCTGCGAGGGAGATATACCATCGGGAAAAACCAAGGTGAAATCCCGACATAATCAGGACCGTCTATTTGGAAGGACGCGTGGCAACGATCGGGTGCCACCGGGAGAAGCTCGATAGGAGGACAGGTCTCAGCCGTCAGATCCGAGTGCAGGGACCCGACCACTGTTGGATCAATGAGAACCTGCAAGGTCTTTAAAGGGAGTGAAGGTTTGGCTACGGTCATGAGGATAATGGTCATATGGACCAAGAGCGTAGTCATCGGAGTTTCGAGGTTCGCGAGTTGGATATGCAAAGAGCACTCGACAACGAAAATCCCAAAATCGCGATATGCAATTTCGCGATTTGATCGCAACCGTTAAATCAAGCAGGGATCTGGACCRTTCATTCATATGGACACGTGGCAGCCAGGAGGCCTCATCGGAGTTTCGGGGATCGAGACTTTGATATGTCAAGAACACAATGCAACAAGAACTCCGAAATCGCGATATGCGATTTCGCGAAGTAATCACAGCCGTTGGATAAGAATGAGATCTGGACCGTTGATCTTCGTTATCAGTAATCGGGGATTGGAGAGGTGAGAAACTCTCGACATCGAAAGTCTCGAAATCCCAAAGGGATCGGGACCATCCATCTGAGGGACAGGTGTCGAAGATCAAGGAGCCTTTGGCATTTTGGTTCATCGGGAAATTGGGGATCCTGTTGACAAGAGTTTGTGCAATTTAGAATCGCGATCCGCGAAACCTCGATAAGTAGAGGCCAGATGTCAGCACAACAGCGAAGGAGAATGATGGCGTAGTGGAGGCCAGCTGTCAGAGGTATGGCTGCGGTCACAGGTAATGGTCACGTGAACCAGGGTCAGCCAGGAGGGCTAAAGCGCATCGCGAATCGGGAAATCGCGAATTCCATGGACATAAGGATTATGTCATCGTAAGTGCCGAAACTCCGATGGACTGATATGATCGAGGTCACACAG
>JASDQU010219467.1:0-16924 GCA_032191745.1 Picea mariana
CTCTTCATTAGATATACCTTATTGGACGCTGAGGGTTTTTCATACAATTTGGCCAATGCGTCGATCAAACTCTTCGTTGTCTTTTCTTTGGAAATATTGAAAGCCACCGACGCTGCCAAGATCAGCCGTATCGTTCCTAGAGCCTTTCTTTCAAGAATATCCCATTCTTCGTCCTTCGTAGCCGCCGACTTCTTTGTTATTCCACCCAATGGTAGGAATAGATCCTTCTGATATAAATATTCTTCCATCTGCATCTTCCATAACTGGTAGTTTTGGCCGTTAAATTTCTCGACCCTAAACTTTCCATCTTCTGACATTGCTCCCACTCGAATCAAGAACCCTCTTTTCCTGCGAGTCACCTTTCGCTCTGATACCAGTTGTTAGAAAAACAAGACCGTGGAGCAATAAAATAAAACAAATGCGGAAACAAAAAACATAAGATACACAATACAATAGAGACACAGATTTACGTGGTTCGCCCAGTGTGGGCTACATCCACCAGAGAAATTGCCAGGTCCTTCCTTTATTATTATCCCACATATGAAGGGATACAACCTACAACAAACACGTTGTAACTTCCTCTTCTTTCTCTCACAGTCTTCTATCTCAGAATACAATATTCACCATCAACCATCGCCGCAATACATTTCCCTCATAAAAGAGGGTTTCCTTCTAGGGAAAAAAACCATAACATAATCTCTATCATTAGATATGTGACCTTATAATGAACGGTCCAGATTTACAATGAAATTACAATATACATTTACAAGGCAATTTTTCCTTCGGGGGCTTCGCCCCCGAACCCCCGCTGGGGGCCCACTTGCCCCCAGACCCTATAGAGGGGGTACCCCCCCACTGCACTCCCCCGCGTGGAAGAGTGTACATACTTTTGGGGTGTAAATACTTCATGGGGTATAAACACGACTGAAAGTAAAAGACCTACGAATCAGGAAGATAACCAGGCTCCACAACCAACAAAATGGGTTTTAAAACAAAACATGTGCTTCTAAATTCAAATTTAAGCAATAGGATTGAAGATGATGATGTCAACCATAAGGGTAAATATTTTTGGAGGGAAACAAAGAAAACTACTTTTTAAATTCTATTTTTGACTTATCTCCTTATAGGTTTACTCAAATTTTCAAGTGTGGGCACTTGTTAGATGTGGAATTAAATTATGCATTCAACGAGCGCTTGCACTTGAAATTTGAGTAAACCTATCAAGAGATAAGTTGAAATAAGATAAAAACAATAGTTTTTTCTTTCCTTTTGAAAATCCATAACTTTTATTTTATTATTTTAACTAGTATTTTATTATTTTCCTTAGGAGGACCATTTTAGACCTCAAAATTTCTCTAATTCTTGATTCCAATGGGCCTTCTCCTATCAACTTCAACACATGTATTCTATGGGTTTGGTTTAGAGAGTGATGTACCTTGGGCCAATTTTCTACATTCAAGGTGGGTTACTTCAAACAAATTAGGGAGATTCATTATTTCTCCTTCAATTGGTTGTTTCTCAAGTGATTGACTCCATATCATTATCATACCATTGATATTTGTACACTTAATTGTTCAATGGTCTAATTGATTGTTCCAGATTCCTAGATATGTGTGAGTTGTATTAGCCCTTAGGAGTCGGAGTTGTCCTTCATGTAGCTCCCCACATGTTCCGACCATATAAGTTTTTACCAGACATATAGCTCCAATTTTCATGCTTTGGACATTGTTGGATGTTTTTCTTGGGGGTTCCTCTTATCCCTAGGTTCCTATGGAATTTTCCCTATCGACACCAACACCTTAATTCTATGGGTTAGTCTCACTACATTGTGTACCTTGGTCCCATTTTCCTCTTGGATGGGTCACCTCAAACCAAGATGAGAGAATCATTATTACTGTCTAAATTGGTCATATCTCACATGCTCGAATCCAATTCATTCTAACATCGTTGAGATTCGTACATGTTTTTCAGTGATTCAACCTTAGTTGCAGTTCCTTAGAATTGATGGGAGCTATGTAGTAGTTACTAGGGCCACTAGTTTGAGCTTCCCTTTTGATATATCATTTCAGATCTTGGGGCCCATTCCTGCTCAACATGATTCATCTAGTTGTTTCATTTCTTCCCGTGGGAGCACCAATTCTTATGTATTTATATCAATTGCAGTCTTCACTGTGCTTCTATGTTTTTCTCATCATCTTGATTATGGGCTTGTATATAGGATTGTTGATATCATTGTATTATGATTTGGAACCTCCTTCCCATGATCCCATATTATATTAATTTTGTGACACCATTTTGTCTCATTGGCATAGCCCATTGTTTTCGATGGTGCCTCATTATTTCATTATTTGGAGATATCTTGATGAGCATGGGTATGCCCACCTTGTCCCTATTGATATATTTTACACACATCACCTCTTTGGTTTGTTGTTAGTGAGTGGCTTATCCTTCACCCTTCTGCTAGTATTCCTACTTATTTGGACACTCCACTCCCTCCTTGGTCCTTCGTTTTCTTTGGAAATGAAACTATGATGTATTTCAGTAATACAATTTTCTCCTAACCCCATACATTAAGTGAAATATGTTATCACCTTACA
Source organism: Picea mariana (assembly GCA_032191745.1). Taxonomy (NCBI): domain Eukaryota; kingdom Viridiplantae; phylum Streptophyta; class Pinopsida; order Pinales; family Pinaceae; genus Picea; species Picea mariana. Next base: position 2,598 of record JASDQU010219467.1, read on the forward strand.
ATTTCTTGCTTGCACCATTTTGAACAATTCTTCCTGAATATAACACTTTGGCCTGCATACTTGTCATCCTCCACTCCATTCCACCATTGTATGACTTCAAACTTGTTGGAATCGGTCAAGTTAACCCTAAAAATTGACTAAAGTTGGCTAGTGAAGATATTGTCCCATTAAGTGTGCATGGATATTGTAGATAAAAGACAAAAAGTTGTGCTTCTTCAAAAATCATTTTCTTTTAAATAGTTTTCTAGCCCAATCAATGCACTTGAGTTGTCATAATGGAATTTTATTTATGTCTGGATCTCATCAAACCCTAATTGTTATTACAAACCATCGATCTAGTCATTTTTTATCTGGTCATATTTGACCACTATAGATATAGAAAGTTTATAGATATTTATAAAACTACTTATTGTATTGTATTGAGAATAGTGAGGTGTTTTCCAACTCAGTGTAAAATTAAAATAATTTAGATTCATCTTAAATTCAAATTTATAAACATCCATAAGAATCAAATTTCTTGAGATTTAATTTTTTATTATTATTTAATATAAAGGAATTAATAGATGACATAAAATTAAATGATAAAAAAAATTACACCTTTAAAAAAATGATCCCTCTAAATACTTAATAAAAATGAACTTCCACCCTACAAGCCATAAGGGAGTTCATAAGATGATGCAAGAATAAACAAATGTTTTCCTGATATTTTTCGCCTTTTTGGAGGTCCTCGCAGGTCTAAGAGGGTTTAACATGAGATGGCCCTTGCACATTATAAGTAGTTCAACAAACGATGACCTATAAAACTTCTAGATTCATGGAGTTATGAGGAGATAGGCGAGGGATGAGTTGTATCCTCATGTCAAGGGCCTAGGAAATCATAGCACTCAAGTTTCTAGTGGTATATAGAATATCTAGAAGCTCTCCCAAGCCTCCTCCAAAGAGATATATAACAAAGTCAAGTCTTGGGAAAGAAAAAAAAAAGAACCACGAGTGTTTTTATGTTGTCAATTTGCAGAGGATCTCTTCTTGCCTATCACAACAAAAAATCAAAGTGCCTAGCCTAATCAAGAAGCTGAGGAGGAGGATAAAGGAATCAAGGGAGAATGACATCATCACCAAGGTATGCTTTGATGTAAGTTCTCTATTATATTAATAGCTGAATGAGCTTCCCCCTGAATTATTTGTATTTCATTATGCAAATGTTTGGATGTGATCTAGTTATTCATATATTTTATTATACACAAATAGATCTAGGATTCTAACACCATATAGAGAAGTGGAAAGGCTTTGTGTGTAGGAAGTAGGGTGTGGATATTGGATATGGAACTTCAAATATGCATCAGTCAGATATACAAAGGATGATCTACAGGTCAAGGTATTATCTTCCTACCTCTCTTAGGTTAATTATGAATCTATATGTTTGAGTCTAGGAAACCATAGAAGTCTAAACCCCTTTATGTCTAGGATCAATAAGAAGATACTGGGGAGATTTTGTTGTGTATTTAGTGAGATCCCTATGAGATTTTGTCCCATAACAGAACTCCTGACTCCACTAGGGAAGAATTATTCTCTAGTTTGAGTCTCTTTGTCAATCCTTTCCTCTTCTTGAGTGTAATTTGATTTTGTATTTTTTTTTCATTTATTCCTCCAGAGCCTAGATCCATCGGATCTGATAGATATAATACATATCTGACAAATTTGTAACATATCCCTTCTTAAAAAATATAATTTTTCCTCAACCTCGTGGGTTGAAACACAATAGTCATGTGATGATCCTCGCATGATGAATCAGCTGTCTCCCACGATCATATGAAAAAATAGCAGAGTTACAAGGAAAAACCCAGCTCTTTGAGATAAGGTTGTTCCTTTGATCCATAGGGGCTTGCAGTGGTCTGTTCTGATATAGGTATTTGTTGGAAGCCTAGTTGTCATTAATGTCAACCATGGAAAATATATGCAGGAGAATGCATCAAAATATTAGGAAGGATAGAAATGTTCAGGATGCACACAAAATCATAGTTGTCATTCGTAAAAACCATGGAAAATATGTGCAAGAAAACACATAAAAATATCAAATATTAGGAGGGAAACGCATTAGTTAAACGCGCAAAATATCCACAAACAGAATGAAAAACATGAAGTGTTAATACCTTTGGAAAGGTTGAGGGAAAATCTCAATAGAGATAGCCTTGTGATTGGATAGGGACAATGCATAGAGGAGCATGATCAGATGGTAAAGAATGAAGAACAATGTTGATCGTTGGATCAAAATAAGATCAAGATCAGATGGTAAAGAGCGAAGAACAATGTTGATTTTTGGATCAAAATAAGAGCAATATCGGATGGTAAAGAACGAAGAAACAATGTTGATCACTGGATCAAAATGAAATCATGATCAGACGACTAGGATCTCTTTCTGAGAGTCTGAGAGCTCGAGAAAAATAACTTAAAAAGTTTCTAAGTATGGTTAATTATGGAGGTAACAGAAGTTGGGCGTGCATTTTGATGACATCTTAGAAGAGATATGAGTCTGCGAGTCTGAGAGTCCGTGAGCTTAAGAAAAATAACTTAATTTTTTTCTAAGTATGGTTCATTATGGAGGTAGCAGACGTTGGGCGTGCATTTTGATGACATCATAGAAGAGATATGAGTCTGCGAGTCCAAGAAAAATAACTTCAAATTTTTTCTTAGGATGGTTCATTATGGAGGTAACAAAAGTTGGGCATGCATTTTTATGACATCCTAGAAGAGATATGAGTCCACGAGTCCGAGAGTCCATGAGATCGAGAAAAATAACTTAATTTTTTTCTAAGTATAGGTTCATCTTGGAGGCTTCGGAAGTTGGGCATGCATTTTGATGACACCCGAGAAGACATGTGTGTCCACAAGTCCGAGAGTCCATGAACCCGTCACATAAAACAATTCTAAGTAAAATTCTATGTTTAAAATGAATGAGAACCGTCCACTCAGCGATTGATTAAATCATAGTCGTCTGATCTGATAGGAAGATCGAAATAACACAAATCATCATATGTAATTAATGATCTAGAAAGTGACATGTGGCACATTCCAGAAATTGATACATGTCAAGGCTCATTTGACATGTATCACTTTCTGGAATGTGATACATGAATTATTTCTATTTATAATGGTTATTTTTCTCTGTACTCATTCTTCTAGTTTTTCTCCGAGGATAGGTTAGAATTAGTTAGGTTTAAGTTGGTTTATCCTTATAATTAGTTAGAACTCTTTGGGGGGCAGTTTTTTGTTTTTCCCCTTTTTTATTATTTTAATTGTGAGCAGCAACGAGGCCTATAAACTCATAGGAAATGCTACCTCAAATGAGAGTGGGTCTGATTAGGACCCTCCATTGGACATTTTTCCTCATATAATTGAACGGGTCATCCTGACCTGTCAATAGGTAGTACACATAAGGTTAAAGTTAAACCTCCTTAGTCAAAGCCCTAAAATATTGGGTCGAGTACTATTGTTGGACCCCAAAAGTATATACGAAATATATAGCACAAGGCACTCCCTTGTCCTTAGGAACCCTCAAAACCCTACCCCTTACTTCCAAAACAAAAGAAATGTTGAAATTTCGCACATCTAGTTTTGGGAAACCCTGCTTCCTACATCCAGGCTGCGAAATTCCTACATAATCTTCAATATTAAGATTTTGGAAAATTATGTCACCACGATATTTCTCAAACAAGAGTAAAAACATAAGTATAATTGGTCCCATCGGAACCCTTATTTGGGACCTATCTCAATAGATTCTTCTCTTCATGCTGATCACAATGGTACCCCTCTTTCATAATCATTTTTTGTGGGTGGACCCACCCACCCTACCTAGCACCCTTATTTGGGTCCTATCTCACTAGATTCCTTGCATCATGCTAAACATAGTAGTATCTCTCTTTCATAATATGTTTTTTGTGGACCAACCCTCTCTCTTACTACTTACCTATCTCCTCATGTGGCAACCCACTACCAAGACTTTGGAAACAAATTGTCTTCCTTGGAAGAGTCCTTTCACAACCTTCAAAATGAATTCACAATCAAATTTAGACCAATGAAAGTTTGACTCAATTTAATTCCAACATTTCTACCCTTAACTACAAGCTAATTGGACTTGAACCCCTCACTAACTGGATGAACTCCATGACAACACTTGTTAATCAACTCAGGGTCCCTAACTCCTCGAAAAAACCTTTCCACCAAGAGGGGGTTGAATCGTCACACTCCATGGCTTTTGATTCTAAATCCTTTGCTTATGATATGTGTCTTCTTAAATTCAAGGTGAATACATTTGATGTCTCATACCTCATGGGATAGATCACTAAAATATAACATTATTTATCATTGCATGGCATCATTGTTGACTTGATAAAACTTTGTGTCGGTGGCCTCTATTTAGATATAAATGATGGAAATCATGGAAATGGAGTAAAAATTACCATTGAGGTTACATTTCTTGGACCCAATTTGTACATGTTGATATTTATCAACATTTTGACACAGAAACTCATCATTTGGGACATTTGACCAAGCTTAAATAGTCCAATATAGTTGAATACTACATCACTTATTTTTTAGCAATTGGGTTTCTTCACCAATAGAATGTCAAACACCTTCTTTCACAAATTATTTATTAAGGGCCTCAAGGATGACATATGAGCTCATGTTCTAATGGATCACCCTAATACCTATCTTGTAGCCACTTATAGAGCCACTGAAGCATAGTAGGTGGTCATTACTCAAATAAAAAATCCATCCTTTATTCCCCATTCTCGCCCCACCAATCCAGCTCCTCCTTCCCCTCCTCTTAAGGTCCATAAATTAACTAGGGTGGAAATGGATGAATTCTAACTTAAGGGTCTTTTCTACAATTGTGATGAAAAATACTTTTCGAGGAAAAAATGTATGGAGAAAAAGATTTTTATGGCCATTTTGTAGGATATTCTTGAAGATGTAGGTGATGTTTCCCCTCCTGAATCATTTCCTCAAGTAGATGATACCATTCCACACTGCAATCAAACTAAGGTAGAACCTCTCATCTCTTTGCATGCTCTCACTGATATTTCATCTCCCCAGAATCTTAAATTAATTGGCTATATCAAGTATCGTAAAGTAATTATCTTCATCGACAGTGGAAGCACCCATAACTTTATTCATCAACTAATTGCTGAAGAGACCCATTGCTTAGTATATCCATGTAGTCAATAAATTTCAGATCATTATTTCTAATGGAAGTTCCAAGAAAGGTGGGGGTCGTTGTGAAAATGTGTGCTTGAAAATTGGTGATTATTCTTTGAAATCCCACATGTTTTACATTGAGATGGGGGGTTGCGAAATTGTTCTAGGTGTTGAATAGTTATGCACTCTAGGCCCCATCACCATGGATTTCAAGGAATTATACATGAGCTTCCAATAGGATGGGCATTTCTACAAGTTCCAAGGCATCATGGTAGGTTCCCTCAAGATTTTTAATTCACACCGAATGGAAAAATATCCTCAAAAAGGATCATTCTGACATTATTTCCTAGTTCCATGTCATTCAAGCAGTTGAGACTCCCTCCTCAACTGTTCATCCTGACATGAAATTTATCCTCTCCAAACACCGCTCCATTTTCGAAAACCCCCAAGGGATCCCACCTTCCTATGGTTCCCATGATCATTCCATCCCATTTGTACATAGTATTCTTCCCCCAATGCTCGCCCTTATTGCCACCTTCTCGCTCAGAAAAATGAGATTGAAAAAATTGTTCAATAATTGTTAGTTGTGGGTTTCATCTTCCCTAGCACAAGACCTTATTCATCTCTAGTGGTCATGGTACTAAAAAAATAAGGTACTTGGCACATGTTCCCTAATTTTTGGGATCTCAAACAAATTACCATCAAAGATAAATTTTACATTACCATCATTGATGATCTTTTGGATGAACTAATTGGTGCTCAATTCTTTACCAAAATTGATGTGTGTTTTGGCTAACACCAGTTTTGCATGAAGGAGGCCAATTAGCAAGACTACCTTTTATACTCATGAAGTCCATTATGAGTTCTTCATGATGCCCTTTTTCCTGTGCAATGCACTCTCCACTTGCAAAGTCTCATGAATCATATCTTTCAACCTTTTATCTATAATTTTGTAAGTCTTGTATTATTTGATGACATCCTCATTTATAGTAAACCTTCGCAAGGCCTTCTTTCCCATGTGGATCAGGTCTTAGACCTACTTTCTCAGCATCAACTCTTTCTCAAAAGGTCCAAATGTGCCTTTGGGGCCTTTGAAGTCGAATACTTGGATCATATTCTTGGTAAGCATGGTGTATGAGTGGAACCCAAGAAAATCGAAGCTATGAAGGATTCGCCCTGCACTAATACTCTTAAAATTTTATGAGGATTGCATGGTTTAACTGGATACTATTGTAAGTTTGTCCAGAATTATGGAAAAATTGTATCCCTACTCGCTTTCCTCCTTAAGAAATATTATTTCAGTTGTAATGCATCCACTAATCAATCCTTCCAAGCTTTGAAAGAGGTTGTGTGTACAACTCCAATACTAGCTCTACTTGACTTCACAAAGACTGTTGTTTTAGAGTGTGATGCCTTAGTGTTGGGTTGTTATATTATTTGTAGTCAAATTCAAGGCAAGGTGGATCAACAGAAAGATAACCAATAGGAAATTCAAAGTCGAAGTGATCAAAAACAAGTTGAGAGGTCGTTCAATAGGAGGTTGACATGCGATCGTGTGGCAACTGACTGAATACTTGATGGAGGTTGACTAGTATTTGATTGGTAGTCCGACTTGGTATTCGACTTGTAACAAAATCCAAAGATTCACAAGATTTTTATACAATGATATGTATGGATCTGTAACTCCTTTCGGGTGCCTTTCTTTAGGGTTTTTCCTACTATAAATTCTATAAATAAGGCGTGTTGTATTCGTATTAAGTTGATATTCATTCTAAACTTTATTAGTAGGTTATTTGTCATGTAGATGTAAGCCAATTTGGATGCAAGGTTGTTCTTTCCTAAAGAAATATGGTATTATGTCGATTGTGTCTTAGGGGTAGATCAAGGTTAGGCATGTAACCTGTTATTCAAATGAATAAGACAACAAGGACAAAGATGCTCAAGGAATGCTACTTTTCCCATTTGGGTTTCCATGGTAAAATCTTTGTGTACTATGAATGTTTCTTTTTCATTTGTTTACCTTTAAATTTATCTCAATATATTCTCTTAGGTTTGGATGTGAAAGTATCAAGGATTTGTTTCCTAACGATAGATATCATAGCCCTATTTCTTGACATGTGGTACCATGGCTTAGTTTAACAAGCTTGGAATTGTGCTAAACCCTAGGTCTAGTAAGAGTCATCAGTCAAAGATATTTAAAGATTGTGCTAAAATAATGGTGAGTAGCTCGAGAATAGAGATTGAAAAATTCAATGGCCATAATTTTGAGCTTTGGAAGATCAAAATTGAAGATCTCCTTGTAGATAGAGAACAATGGGAAATGGTCTGTCCAGGTACCATTTCGACAGGTATGTCGAGGGAAGAATGGGAGAAAATTGAAAGAAGGGAAAGGAGTACGATTCGACTCTGTCTTTCATATTCGATTTTTTTGAATGTCTCAGGTGAAAGTTTGGCTAAGAAATCGTGGGCCAAGTTGGGGAGCTTATACTAGTCGAAATCCCTGGTAAATAATTTGTTCCTTAGAAAGAAGTTGTACCTTATGAGGATGAGTGATGATAGTTTAGTAACTGAGAATTTAAATGTGTTTAATACCATAATAATCTAGTTATCATCAATAGATATAAATATCACTGAGGAGGAGAAATGTATTATCCTATTATGTTATTTTTCAAACTCTTGGGATAGCTTAGTCATGGCTATAGGGAGTAATTAAACCACATTAGCACTAGAAGACGTGGTTTTATCTCTACTGTAAGAAGAAATGAAAGAAATAAGATGGAAGGATTGACCAATGATACATTAGTGGTGAGAGGTCGACCGATCGATAGAGATAAAGGAAAATTCTCCAGTAGAAAGTCTAAGTTTAAGGGTAGATCTAAATCATTGGTTCAGTGAATGAGAAGATGTTGGAAATGTGGTAAATTTGTGAATTACAAAAAGGAATCCAAGTCGAAGGAAAGGGAATTTAGTAAAATATATGATGAGAGGAAGTTGACTGAGAGAAAGACTACTCTAGAAAAAGGAGGCGATGTGTATCTGGCATTGAATAGTACATAGTCAAATCAATATTTTTGGTTGATCAAATTAGGAGCATCCTATCATATGACACTCAATATTCTAGGTCTGCTACATATTCTAGGTTTGGAAAGAAACCTGATATATGTCAGTAACATGAGTGATGCAGAAGTGCACACTCTATTTCATAAGGATACGTGCAAGATGGTCAGAGATGTGATGATATTAATGAAAGGAGTTCATATTGGAACCCTATACAAGTCGTTAGGGAATGTAGACTCAACTGGATGTAACAACATTGTTGTTTCAAAATTTGACTCAACTTGACTCAACTCGGGTTGAGTCGATCTAAATCGACTCGAAAAGGATTCGTCAAGTCGAACCGACTGTGCTATGGCACACGAGGATGAGACACATTGGAGAAAAAGAACTTTGAGCTATGCATAACAAAGGTATGGTCAATTTTTTTCCTGAATGTAGTTTAGAATTTGACTTTTGTTAAAATTGTATATATGGAAAACAAATTCATGGAAGATTCCCATTTGGAGCGACAAGGTCAAAGGGGATTATAGAATTGGTTCATAGTAATGTGTTTGGCCCTGTAACAGTTCCTTCACTTGGTGGATCCTTGTATTATGTCTCCTTCATAGATGATTTTTCTAGGAATACATGGATATATTTCGTAAGGAAGAAATCATAGGTTTTCGATAAATTCAAAGAGTTTAAATCTCTTGTTTAAAACTAGACATATAAGAATATTAAGGTGCAAAGAATTGAAAATGGTGTTGAATTATGTGAAATATAATTTTAGCAGTTCTACAAGTAATGTGGCATAGCACACCAAAATACCATACCATACACCCCACAACAAAATGGAGTTGCCGAGAGAATGAATAGAAAATTGATGGACAAGGCAAGGAGCATGCTTAGAGGTGCTTGGTTCACACAAGAATTCTTGGCAGAGGGAGTTGACACTGCAAAATATCTGGTGAACATGTCTCCTTTGTTGACACTAATTGACTCGAATCCACATGAGGTATCGTATGGTAATAATCATTCTCTTTCACATCTCAAAGTATTTGGATGTGATGCATTTGTTCATGTTTAAATAAAAGAGAAGCAAAATGGACAAAAAGGAAGTCAAGTGTATTTTCATTGGATACAAGGAGGGAATTAAATGATATAAGCTTTGGGATCTTGCATAAAGGAGAAACGTGTAAAGTTGATATGTGATCTTCAGATAAGTTGGAAGGATGTTTGATTTTGAAGAAGTTGTTCAAATTGAGAATAATCTTGAGACAATGCGGTTTGAACTGAGGAAGGAAGATGAATATGGTTCAGATTAGTCGAGCGAATAAAATGAGGAGGTGGAACAACTGACCTTGGTTTTAAGGAGGTAAGAATGAGTAAGAAAAGCAGTCAAAATTTATATTCCACCCAACTTCGATTCTGCATTTGTGTTAACTTCCACTGATGAAGAGCCCATGTTGGTCAGGGAGGCACTCAAATTGACAAAGGGTAGACTCTGGAAGGACACCATGGTCGAAGAAATGGAATCCTTGCATAAGAATGAGACATGGGATTTATTCCAATTACCTAGTGGAATAAGTCTCGTCAGTAGCAAGTGGGTATTCAAGAAGAAGAAGAATGTTATAGGTCAAGTCAATAAATTCAAAGCTCAACTAGTAGAAAAAGGATACTCTTAGGTCGAAAGGAGTTGACTTTGGTGATATTTTTCCACCTATTGAAAAATTAACTTCCATTAGAGTACTAATGTTTATGGCTACAACATTTGATATGGAAATAGAGAAGATGAATGTGAAGACAATGTTCCTGCACGCGGACCTGAAAGAATAAATATACATGAAACAACCTAAAGGATTTGTAGTAAAGGGAAAAAATGATTTGGTTTGCAAGTTTAAAACATCCATTTATGGTCTAAATAAATCACCAAGGATCTGGTACAAACATTTCGACACATACATCCTTACTTTGGGATTTGTGAGAAGTAAAGTTGATCACTACATATATTCAAAGAAGAAGATGGGAATTTCATATATGTATCATTGTATGTTGATGATGTGTTGTTGGTTGGAAACAAAATGGTTGCAATAATGGAGGTTAAGAATCATTTTTCCTCCAAGTTAGACATGGAGGATCTCAGTGCAGCGAACTTCATTCTGGGAATGGAGATAAAGAGAGAGCGGGTAGCTTGGAAGCTCTGGTTGAATCAAAAGAAGTATATTGAAACAATTTTGAAACATTTCAACATGCAGGATTGAAAACCTTTAAAGTTGCCAATTCTTGTGGGAGAAAGGGTAACTGTTGAACAATGTCCAAAGAAACAAGAATAAATAGAGGACATGGCAGATGTTCCCTATGCAATTGTTGTTGGTAGTCTAATGTATGCAGTGGTCTACACTCGACCAAACATTTCCCATGAAGTGGGAATGTTGATTAGGTGCATGTTGAAACTTGGTAAGGAGCATTGGACAATTGTCAAGAGAGTATTCAGGTACTTGTGTGGCACAAAATACTATTCTATATGCTACCAAGGAAAATCTGGAGGTGATAGTGAAGTTGATGTACATGGCATTGTCGATGGTGATTGGGCTGGAGATATGGATCGACAGAGGTCGGCCAATGGATATGTGTTCCATATTTTCTTTGGAGCAATCAGATAGATGATTAAATGACAAATGGCCATAACCTTGTCAACAACAAAAGTTGATTACATGGCAGCCACACATGGAAGCAAAGAAGTAGTTTAGTTTTAAATGTTCTGCTCAGAGATTGATTGATTGATGGAAGCAAAGAAGCAGTTTAGCAAGCTATGAAGTTTGATTGTGATATTTAGAGCGCGATATTTTTGGCAAAGAACCCCAATTATCATTCCAATACTAAGCACATTGATGTAAAATACCATTTCGTAAGAGATATGGTAGAAAGAAACAAGGTGTTGCTAGAGAAACTAAACATTGTGGAAAACATAAAAGACTCTTTGACCAAGTTTGTGAGTGGTATGAAGTTCTCTTGGTGCAGAGAGGAAATGGGAATTGATTCCCTGGGTGTGTGAATGAAAGTAAAGGAAACTCTTGGATTCAACAAAGAAGACATAAAGTGGGAGAATTTTGGGTTGTTATATTATTTGTAGTGAAATTTGAGTCAAGGCGGATCGACTGAAAGATAGATGAAAGGAAAGTCGAAGTCGAAGTGATTGAAATTAAGTCGATAGGTCGTACCATAGGAGGTTGTGTGGAAACTGAATGAATACCTGATGGAGGTTGACTGGTAATCCGACTTGGTATTTGACTTGTAACAAAATCCCAAGATTCGTAGGATTTGTAGATAATGATCTGCATGGATCTATAACCACTTTTGGGTGCCTTTCTTTAGGGTTTTTCCAACTGTAAAGCTTATAAATAAGGCATGTTGTATTTGTATTAAGTTGATCTTCATGATAAACTTTAGAAGTAGGTTGTTGGTCATGTATATGTAAGACGATTTGGTTGCATGGTTCTTCTTGCCTAAAGCAAGCTGATATGATGTTGATTGTGTCTTAGGTGTAGAGAAAGGTTATGCATGTAACCTATTATTCAGATGAATAAGAAAACAAGGATAAATATGTTCAAGTAATGTTGGTTTTACTATTTCAGTTTCCAGGTTAAAATCTCTATGTATTGTGAATGTTGCTTTGTCATTTTTTTACCTTTAAATATATCTCAATCCCTTCTCTTAGGTTTAGTCATGGAAGTATTATAGATTTGTTTCCTAACTAGAGATATCATAGCCTTGTTTCCTAACACTTAGGTAAAGGAATTGATGCATTTCTCATGCAATAAGGAAGACCCTTGGCCTTTACTAGTAAACATATTTTTGAGAAACACTTGGGAAAATACACATGTGAAAAAGAAATGTTATCTATTTCACATGTGGTGAATATTTGGCATCCTTACTTGCTTGGGTAATGATTCCAAATTAAAAATGATCATTGTAGCCTCAAATATTTTTTGGAACAACGGATTTCATCCTCGAAGCAACAAAATTGGTTGACCAAAATGTCCAGTTATGATTATGAGGTCATTTAAAAGAAGGGAAAAGAGAATGTGGCAGTTGATGCTCTTCCTAGGAAATATGGAGAAGAAGGTTCCCTCTTTTGACTCTCCTTCATTGTATCTAATTGGTTGAAGGAAGTTTTCCATGAATGGTTCAAAGATCTCAAAATTTCTATCCTGATCCAACAATTGCAACAAAACACTAATGGATCTTCGGGCTACACTTGGAAAAATGAGGAGCTCTACTATAAATGCCACCTGTATTTGAGAAAACAATCCAACTTTAAATCCATTGTCTCTATGAAATCCATTCCTTGCCAACAATAGTACATTTTGGCTTTCATAAAACCTATGAATTGATCAAATGTTCCTTTTTATGGGAAGGAATGAAGTAGGACATACACCCTTTTGTGGTAGAATGTGATACTTTCCAATGCAACAAGGGAGAAACAGTAAAAACTCCAGCCACACTACAAACTCTCCCTATCCCACCTTCTATATGGACATATATCTCCATGGAATTCATCATTAGATAACCCAAATATGGAAATATATCAGTCATCATGGTTGTGGTTGATTGAATTTCCAAATATGCTCATTTATGTGCCCTCCAATACCCATTTAAAGCTTCCATAGTGGTTCAAGTTTTTATGGGAAATATTTTCAAACTACATGGAATGCCACAATTTGATGTCTCCGACCATGATCTGACTTTCAAAAGTAACTTCTGGAAATAATTTCTCAAGCTCTAAGGAACCCAATTTCATCTCATCACTGACTATCATTTCTATACTAATGGTCAAACCAAAGCTATCAACAAGCACTTGGAAAATTATTTGTGGTACTTCACATTCAAATGAAAATCTCAATGGGTTTAGTGGTTACCCCTAGTTGAATGATGGTACGATAAAACTTACCATGGTGCCACTCAGATGATTCCCTTTGAGCTGGTTGTTAGCATCAGAAGTCACTCCTGGATTGCTTGCAGGAGCAGAGCCCAACGCCCATCAGTTTTATGTCACGATAGTTTTTTGTGGGTGATCAAATGGGTAGAGACTCGAGGAGATATCGCTCCAGCTCAGGGACTAGGTCTGGTATGTAAGGAAAAAAGGAGGTCTTGATCTAACTTCAATCAGGGAGTCGATTAAAGGATGATCAGGTGGAAGAATTGGGAGAAGAGTGAACAAACTACCTCAGGGAACAGGCCTTTCAGCAGTTTGTAGAGGAAAAACTCTGAATACAAGATCCTCCTGGTTCAGGGCTTCGGGAAACTGAAAGGAAGACTTGACTGGATCCTCCAATTCCAAGTCATTCAGCGCTAAGAAATTCACAGAGACTAATTAGAACAATATGATTGTTACAGTGATCCAACCTACATCATCCTATAACAGTCACAACTCGACTGGATCCTCCAATTTCGAGTTGCTCTAATATAGTGTAAACAAAGACATGAAAGAAACTGACATCCATAAGGCAAGAAGTCTCAAGAGTCCATGCATAACCAGAATACAGTGCTTCATAAAAGTTTTAAAACTGGGAGCCTTGCTCAACCATCGATAGATTACAAAATACAAAGACTAAGTTTATATACTCAGAGAAAATCGCCTAACAGAGGCGTGTGAGGTCATCTAAAGCTTGGTGTCCCTTCAGCCAAATTCAGATGGATATTTCTCTGTTGGACGCCACCTTAACTGTGCATGGCTTCTGCAAGAGGAGTAGCTGAGCAATTAAATGCCGACTTGGCATGTGCATACTTCTTTGGCTGGTCGAGGACTCGGCATGGCCTTTTTTTGGAAACATGGGTACACAGAACCCTCTCGGGCAGACTGTTTTCCAGGCCCTCCATACCCTTTACTTAATGAATGAAGAGAGGCTTCAACCACCCTTTCTCACCTTCATTCATTCCAAGCAGGCATTGGGATTTAGATCACCTCGAACTGGCATTTGGAGAACACAGTGCCCCCCTTCTGAAACTCAACTCGACGCTTCTGGCTCCCACTGATTTGATGGTCCTGAACTAATTTGGTAATACTGTGGGCCCGGGTTTGAGACGTCTTCGAC
>JASDQU010219470.1:0-15183 GCA_032191745.1 Picea mariana
TAATTCTTCAAGACATATAAGATAGATCATTCTGTGGTTTTCTCCCCATTTGGGTTTCCACGTAAAACACTGGTGTACTGTGTATGTGTGTGATTGTTCATTTCTTATTGCTCATTATTGGATAATAATTCTACATTGATATAACACTTGGATTATTTGGAGAAAAAAGATTATAATTACGCTATTACTGATTCACCCGCCCTCTCAGTAATCCAACACTAACTGGAAGAGATTTTGATGTATTCATTTTCCATCAAACACTAAATTTCCCCTATCTTTGAACAAGATAACTATCATGATTCACTTATCCCTACTTTGGAGGTATGCTAGTTTTTATAGTATAGATGAATTTTATTATAACTAAATAATATGATTTCATTGAAAAAGTTGGATCTATACACTCTCATTTATGCACCAAATAATCAAAATACTTGGATTAATCAAATGATCAATATACTTGGACTAACTTAACCAAAATGAAGGAGTAAATTGCCGTGAGATTTCTCATCTTTACTCTTATCCTTACAGATTGTAGGTTTCCAACCTTCTCAAATCTATAAAAATATGTTACTAGGAAGCATGTGGTTGACAATGAAATTTTGGTGGGAAGGCGCAAAGAACATGAAACCCACTGGATTGTTTAATGACAGACAAAAAAAAACCGCATACCATAACATGGTTACCTATATTTATCAAGATATATGTGGAGTTGAAGAATCATGTTAATGAATCAGTTAGTCCATATTGAAGAGTTTTGAAGTTGTTAATCCCCAAATCCCCCAAAACTAGTCACTTAACCAACTAAAATTCGTTGAGTTTGTCCTCTTTTTAACTTACTCCTTATGGAGCTCATATAATCGAGTCCTCAAATCAAAATATTCTAAAGCTCTAATAGATCTGGAAACTCCACCACACTTGAGTAAATTATGTCCCAATTAAAAAAATAAATAATTTGATAACAAATAAATAAATGAAGAACAATAGATTAGCACAAGATACAAGCAAGAAGAATGAATTTAAAAGAGAGTTAATATTACCAAGAAAAGAGAGGAACCATAGTAGATAGAAATAAGTCACTGTTAGGATAATAGTACAATAGAAGAAATAATGTCACTATTTAAACATTTTATTGATGTTTATGTGTACAACTACCATGATTTTATAGGGATATCTAAGGAGTTTGGAGAGTTATGTCAGTAATTATATTTTCATCTATTATTTTTAGGTGCTAACCCTGGTTGTAACTAAATATTTAATAAGATTAATGATATTTATGAAGGTTACAAGAGATCATTTCATGGGGGAATTATTCTTCAAAGCATCGTACCACTTTTCATAATTGGTATTGAGTATAAAATTTGTGACAAGCGCCTTCATTTTTGTGACCTTGATGATAAAAAATAGGTTAGTATGAAAGTGTCAAGCAAGGAGAGTGAATACCTATGCTCGAAAAATGAGAAAAATACAATGCTAAAAAATTATGCTTAAGGATTGAGTCAATGAACATCGAGAAATAATRTTATGAACCACCAATGAAAGACAATTCCACTAAAAAAAAGGAGGGTTATCACTGAGCAAAAGAGTGGGCTTATAATACAATAAAAAAAATCATCCAAGTAAAGAATCACCTAGTGTAAATTGAGTGGAAACAATGAAAAGGAAAAACTCATTAAGGAAATTGAGTGTAAGGCAGACCATGATTTGTTTGAGTGGAAAAAATGACAAGGAAAAACTCATTAAGGAAATTGAGTGTAAGGAAAGCCATTATTTTCTTGATGAGAAAGTATTGAGAGATGTTAAATAGGGCATAATGAATAAGAAAACATAAGGAAGGGAAATATAGAAGAACCTAAGTTATATTTTAAGTGGGTATTAAGGTAATATGGCAACCTATGAAAGGTGGCATACAAGGCAATGCACATGTTGTAGTAGGGACAATAAGGAGAAAGGGATTAAAAAGGAGATTGAGAATAGGAATTTAACAAAGAGATAAAAAARGAGATTGAAAATAGGAATTTAACAAAGGATGGGTTAGGATAGTATTAGATAATATTAGATAAATAAGAGATCTGGAAAAAATTAACGTGATTGAGAAAAAATAGAAATAGAACAAAAAAATAAATTAAAACCTTCACTAAATATAAATTTACATTTTAAAAATCCACATTAAAAGGAGGTTTTAAATGTCAAAAGCCCACATTAAAAGAAAGTTTGAACAAGGAAATCTACAAGGCATCAAGTCCCTACTTCAAGTTGGGACTTCTGCTTCAATAAGGTTCATTTTCAAATTTCTTGACAAACATTCTTGAACACATGTCATATCTCATATCTTTGTCGAGTACTTGTGATCAACATAGATTGCTTGTATCCACTAATCTCTTAGCAAACAATGTCTCTGACAACTATTAGCTCATGAACATAACTAATAGCTAGCCCCATAAGCATATGATGGAGAATCGATCATGCCACCCCATGGTTCAACTTAGTTGTTTTCCATTTACTATTCCCATGCCGGTTTTGCAGTAAGTATCATTCAGAGTAGGGACATAGTATATGGTGGGATCTTGGTTGGGGTGGTTGAGCCTATATTAGGTTGGTCACCCTCTTGCAGAGACATGAATGTGATTGACATAACTACCCCTTGAAGGATTGAGACTACTCATAGGTGTTGGAGTTACCAAGTCTTGTGGTTTTGGCTATGGTTTGATTAGCATTGCAGTGTTGATACTTTAGGTTATTGTTAGAGTACACATGTTGGTGCATGGTTGTAAGACCCAAGGTTCAGTTTATTATACCAAAACAACTGTAGACACTGACCCTTTCGACATCACCTTCATGCAAGTGAAGTATCACCTGAGGCATCTATTGGGGCTAAAGGAACCAAGTTTCTGCAGGGATGAGGGGATGGGAGGCTATCATCATGTTAACTCTTACTTATCTACCCTGTGTGCAATATTCTGTGTATCTTTCCCTTGATTAATTAGTAAACTTCAATTATGCAACATCATTGTGACACATATTGCAATATAAAATATTTATTGTAACAATCATCTTTACTATGAATCAATCATATACTACACATATCTAGATCTAGTTATGCATAACTAGAACATTCATGAAAAATCACATAAAAATACATTTAGACACAATATTTAACATGGTTCACCCAAATCTTGGGCTACATCCACAACGAATGACTTCTTTACTATTCTTTGTGTAATCATCTTAGGCTTGCGCACTACACTTACAATAGATACATCATGATGTATTTCCCCATATTTCCTAGCCGCTCTACAATGCAAGCCTCTCTCTGCAAAACTCTTCCTAAAACTTCAGACATAGAATCTCTCTCATTCTCAGTCTATTCTCTCAATAGAAACAATTTTCAGCCTTCAAAATCCTATTCTACCCCACCCATTGCGTATTTATACATAGAATTTATGGCTCAAAATCCTATTCGCTTATCCCAAAACCCTATGAAAACTCATGATTACAACTCATGACAACTCATTGTTCGGGCATGTTTTTCCTATCTTTGTGCCGGCATACTGCCTTTACATTCCCGACTGTTGCCCTTCCTGCTTTTGCGCATCTATATGATTTTTCATGCCTAATTGCTTTTGCGCATGCTCTCATTCTTCATTCTTTGAACTTCCTATCCAACATGCCCCCAACAGTCACTTGTGGCTTGTCCTGAGCCACTTAATCATGTTGTGTCGTGCCCCTCCATGCTTCCATGAGCTTTTGGGAGGTTTCCTTTGATGTCTCGACTTCTTTCTTGAATTCTACTTCTTGTTCCAAAATATCCTCTATGACCTGCATAATTAGGGTCGTAAGTTTCTCCTCCCTGTCATGTGTTTCCTGATTTACCTTACCCTGCACAGCTACCAATTCCCCTATTACCCTTAGTGCTTCATCCTGCAACGATACTAATCGCTATTGGAGAATATTTTGCTGGTCATTTATCTTTTCTATTTCATTGTATGATTGCCTTTGTGCCAGTATGGTTGTCATGCGCTCCACTAGTGGCAACACACTTATATTCTTTGAATCCTTCTGTGCTTTTTCCTGCGCGCCCCTTAATCTAGATTCCACAACCTTCATCTCTGGATCCTCCATCATATTTTTCCAAATATGTGTGCTTTCCTCACTTAGATTTGTGCATTCCTTCTCCAGTCTCTTAATACTTGCTACTGTGATCATAGCAGTTATTTCTCTTTCTACATTTTCCTTTGGTGGTATTCCTAGCATGGTACACGATTCCAAGTCTTCAATCCTGGTGCAGAAGCCTTTAATTACTTCCCTGATGTTTGAGACTTTTTCTTCAAGTGTGGCTTCTACCACCATTGGCATTTCTGGAATATCCTTATATATTTTTTGGATGGCCTATTGTGTTCTCTCTACCTTTTTTCAACCTCATCCTTCTCCTTCAATATTATTTCATCCTTTTCCTCAACCTCTCTCTTCTCCTTCAATATCCTGTCAGCCTTTTCCTCAAGCACACTCTTCTCCTGCAAAGTAGTTTTATACTCTTGTTGTAGCTCTTTCTTATTCATCGCTACCTTTGAAAATTTGCTCGATGTTGACTCTGCATGAAATCGTATCTCCTGCGCAATACCAATGTGAAATCCTTGTAGTACTGCTGTAGGAATCCGTGAAGCAATTAAGTCTAGGTGACTCAGTCGTTGTACCTACTCCTGCATCTCAGGTGTTGGGAACTCAATCACATATGGTGAGACCTTCAACAATCTACACCCTATTGAAATCTATGAAAAGTAAGATTTTGTAGCCCCTGCCTCCCTAGTCAGGCTTGTTGATGGTCCTGTTGATGGGTCCTAGATCCCGTTACTCAACAACAGAAACCAAACCCATCACCGAGGCCCAATTAGACTCTGCAACATTTAATAGTGGAATGGTTTTCCAGATCATGCGATCCGACCAATTAATCGATGAGCTTTACGTTTTCTTGCGAAGGCATCTCCTTTAGTATGGACTTTCTCTTTTTTGTATTTTCTCTTAGGTGGGACCAATATAAGATGGAAAGCTGGTATAAACCAAATAGGTAACAAAATAGGAATAAGTTTAACTACTGGAGAAGAGGCTGAGCTTGGGATAACTTGCTTGATAAGAGGCTGAGCTTGGGATAACAACAATTTCATACCACATGCCTAGTAATAATATGTTAACCATGTGAGTATCCAATTACTGACTGAGATACAAATCATCAGAAAAACACATATGCGATAAATAATGGCAAGTAAAATAATTCACTTAACTCTAATCATCCATCACATAATAACACAATGATCCATCTTCATCATTAAAGAAAATAAATGTAAAACATTGCATCAAATAAATTAACAATAGATTTAATAGCTCTTACTCATTACAACATCCATCCATGAGATGAGATAGGAAACAATTCTTCCCCACGTCCAATCATACATGCATTTGATGAAAACATAAACTTGTCTCTGGTCTAGAAGGACTTCTCAATTAAAGGTAGTTCCAAAATAATTCTTAAGAAAACCAAAAAATAGAGTTTCTTGCAAAAACCATCGACCCTTAACTAATTGGTCAATGCTCTTATTTATAACATAAAATTAACTAAAAATAATGGCTAAAGTGTAGATAAGCAAAACAAAATTCGCCACGTGGTGTTCTCTCCTAACAATTTGTCTAAGAGTCATCTCAAGATATCACTTTAAAAGGGTGACTCTTCTCGTACTCCGACCAGTTGATGAACAACTCCTCACAAGATGGGCGTATGGGAATCTATGTTGTTCCATCAAGGTCGCGTAAATATCCTTGATCTCTACCGCATGTGCCCGATACTTGACCAGACTGGCACTTAACTGTTGCAGAATAGCCCGAGCTTTGATCGGGTGTTCCATAAATTGTCGCACCTGACTTGGCGCTGTGTTCGTCACCTTTGCCAGTCTTTCGACCCATGATGAATCTTGCTTGGTGTGTGATTCGACTATATCTTGCAAGTTGACAAAGTCATCGGGTGTGCTAAACTCGAAGAGTCTGATATATTTCATCACTCGATTGATCTTAATCTACTGTTTCTCGCACTTGGCCCATTTCTCTTGAATTTATCGGTGTGGTTCCCCAGACATTTTTGCCCAATACTTTGCAGATTTCTTTATGCGGTTAAGATTGCTTCCGTTCAACACCCGAATGCGGTGTTCTTCTTTATCTCGGCCCTGTTGGACTGCACCAATGTAGTCGACTCTCTCCACGGCTTGCTGTGCTTTTTCGTACCACCACTCCATATCCTTGCACGTCGCGAGTGCCATGAGAGTATATTACTGGAGCTCAACTATCCCTTTAGTGAATAGGTGTCGCTAGTCTATGAACCTGCTATAGGCCTCCTTGAATTCATTTCTTAGGTACACCATGACCTATGTGGTGTCCTGATAGTACTTAGCCAAGTGGCGCAAATGTTCCAGTTCTTTTAGGGTGGTGGCCAACTCTTTTTCATCTCTTTTATCTCTGTCCAGGGTGGCATCTGTGATTTCCATCTCTGCATCAATGGGATCGGATGCCTTAGCATGTTCTGTGTTGATCATATGTTCCTCTGTAGTGATGAGGATGGAGCGATCTAGAGTGATCCTCTTTTTCTTGGTGGTCCGCTAGACA
Organism: Picea mariana; assembly: GCA_032191745.1. NCBI lineage: Eukaryota > Viridiplantae > Streptophyta > Pinopsida > Pinales > Pinaceae > Picea > Picea mariana. Next base: position 6,646 of record JASDQU010219470.1, read on the forward strand.
ATAGTCTTCCTTCTCTTGTCATAAGATATGGCGTGTATGTCGACTACTTCATCCACAGGTTCGGGGATTTGCTGATCCCCCTAGGTGAGTGTATTTCCCAGACTTCTGGTGGTATATACTTGTTTAATATAGGGTTCTTGAACTTGCTCATTGTGATCCGAAGACCCAACTTCTATTCGTCTCTCATCAGGGGTTTGTGTATCAATTGAAATAGAGGCGTTAGGAATAGACTCGATACTTACTTGTTCATCGACCGTTGAAACACCGATTTCTTGCTGCGAGGCTCCTTCCTCTAGCTCACCTGACCCTGGCTCGTCCCTCGGACTGTCTGATTGGGTTTTCGGTGCGTCGGGCATCTTAGTGTTCGAGACACTCTCGACATCCTTTTCTTTCTGCGGGACCTCCTGGGTTTGGACGTCGGGGAGAGGAGAAGATGTATTCTCATGTCCCTTTTCTTCTTTGACATGCACATAGATCCCAAGAGATACCTCTGGGCTCTCATCATCATCATATATATTTATAAACTCGCTCAAGGGGTTCAATTCACAGGTCCCTTGCGATGATTCGATGATCTCTGAAGGTTGGAGGCTGAGTGAAAATGTTCTTGGTGGATGTCCTGATGACTAGTTCCATCCTTGGAGAGAATTCTAATTGCTTTGTTGGCTCTGGGATGAGCCTTCTCTTACCTCTGATTATTTCATCTTGGGCACCCTCGACGATCGCCTAATACTTGGTTTCTTTGGAGACATTTTTCCTGCAACCAAAATCAATCTTTTAGGGCATGTGTACAGAGTAACACCGAATAAGAAATGTATGAAGTGAAGCATAAAAAATCCACAGACTGGTACATACCTGTAAAGCTTGCTAAACTTGTTGTTTAATACTCATGGGATCTTGGAAACTTTTTCTAAATTGCTCGTCTTGATCCTATGGATGCTTTGAATTTCTTTGCGCATGATGATCTTGTTTACGAACAACTTGAAAGAATTTAAATGAGGAAGAAACTGTCGTGTTGTATCAACCAATTAACTCGGGTTATGAGTGAAAACCAAATGAAATCTTCCACCGAATCTCTGCAATTCAAGTCATCATGGGTTGACGACAGAGGCATGGAGGTTGGTGCGCTCTATTTTGTAATTTCAAACGGATGATTTGATCCGCACATGAAGTAATAACTAATGTGATATTTGGAATTAATTAGTTCTTTAAATGCTTTGAATCTAAATATATCTTAGAGTTAAAACATCCCATTGCGTTGTTTTCTTAGTGGGCAGATTAGGATCAACGATGCTTGGTGAATGTTTTCGTTGGTATCCTCCTGTTAAGAACTTTCGATGTCGATTTATTTTGTCGTATGACGTTGACGTGGAAAAATTGACTCGGGGTGCGACTTGGGCCTTGGGAACCGATAATGACTCAAGGGAAAACTAGATTGTATGTTCATCGACTCTGGAAAAGGCATATGGAAGATGAGGACATGTGGTTTGATCGTGTATATCAATCATAGTCGTGGTTTTTTTTTTTTTTAACAAGAGAGTGTGTTTAAAATAAACCTGTGGTTGCCTATGCTGATAAGATATCGAGGGTCGACGATCGGGAAAAAACTATTATGTTTTCTACGGACTCACTTTCTCAAAAATTGCCGATGCCAAAATGCTTCAGGGATCGGCTATCGATGATACCCTTGTGTAATGCTTGTCGCGAAAGAAATCTTCCTTTTGCCGATGCTGATGAAGACTGACGCTCGACGAATGTGGTTTTCTCGAGTGCTTTACTTTCATCTTTTAATTCTTTCCGTTGTCGAATTTGGACACATCGGGTGAAACATTTTTTTTTTAGCTGTTGATTCTTATTGAAAAGTTAATCCCTTTAAGTCGTGGGTTTTCATAGATTCAAACAAAATTTTAAAGACTTAATGAGAGTCAAGATGGTAAGCAAACACAACATTTTTCACAATGAAGACAAATCAGACAATCCAAAGAGATCAAGTGGTACCCAAAAAATAAAATTTGACATAGACTTTTTAGGGTGTGTTGAGTGCTCAACAAATGGCGACTTATTGGGTGAAAGAAGAATCTCTGTTCCTTCTTCAGGTTCGACTGATGCAAAAGCTGGTGGAGAACTTAACTGGTTTTTTAAATCAGAGCCTCTTTTTACCTTTTCATTTGAATTCTCCGGTTGATGCTTCCATGTCTGCCTGTGGGGTTTTCAACCTTTATTCCTTCTTCATTTCCAGTAACCCTGACTCACACCCTTTTTATGAAAATCTAGTAAAGTATCCACTGACATGAATCCTTTAGTTACCTTTACTCACTTTCTACAGTGTTGCTCCGCTACCAGCGAGCATCCATAGCCCAGATGGAGTCACCTTGACATCATAGACCTTTCTCCGTTGCCAGCGAGCATCCATAGCCCCGATGAAGTTATCTGCATACCCTCTCCTACTGTTCACTCTTTTGATAAAGTCAATTTTATTTCAGCAGAATGCCCTGAGCAAGTGGGAGAGGATGACGTTTTGTATTTTTCAAAATGAGATGGTTAAGGTGAATCCTTTGCTAGCCTTGTCTTTGGGGATCACGTATTCCTTTTGAGCTTATCATATTTCCCTTAAGGTTTTACCAGACCACCGGGTAGACACTTTTTCATTTCTCCCAAGTTGTCCATTTGCGCGGGTTAGATAGAGGACCCCTCAAAACAATCGTAGGTTCCTCAACGCTTCTTGTATTGTATGTGAGCAATGAGTTAGGAACATATTTCGCTATGTCACATGATTTGAGGTCAACCATTGTCTTGATAAACACAACCTTCAAAAGTACAAAAAATAAAGAAGCAAAAGAAAGAAAAAAATGCATTTCGCAATTAACCTAGATAAAACCAAAATCATGAAAACACGAACGCAAAACATAATATATATATATATTTTTTTAGATTTAATGGAAATATTGTTTTAGGGCTTGGCCATTTACTAGGAGGGCGTTAGGTTCCCCCCTCAGATTCTATAACCGATAAGTGTCTACCCCAATCTTCTTGGCCACCTAAAAAGGTCCGAGCCATAGATTCTAAAACTTAGAATGTTTTCCTTTGGGCTCGTTTGCTTTGTCACATTTTAGGACTAAGTCTCCTACTTCAAAATTCTTCTCTTTAGCCTTATGCTTGTCAAACCATCTTTTAACGATCTGCTGGTGGGCTATGAATTTTGACTTAGATTTCTCCCTTTCTTCTTCTAACATGAGCAGGGTGTCAATTCTTTGTTGTAAGGTTGATGAGGGATCCCCCCCTGGACTTCTACGAAAGTTGAAGAGATGGGAGATATAGTCCGTTTGGGAGAATGGCTTCCTGTCCGTATACTAGAAAGTATGGGTAATTTCCTATAGATTCCTTGGGTGTAACTCTATTTTCCCATAAAGCGTTGTGGAGTAAATTATGCATATTCCTTTGGTTATCTGCAACCATTGTCTTCAATATCCTTACTAGGTTCTTATTAGTTGATTCTGCCACTCTGTTTCCCTGTGGATAATAATTTGCATAGTATCTAATTATGATTCCTTTGTCTAGTGAAAACTCTGTTAATAAGGTGAAAGAAAAATAAGCTGCATTATCGAAGACAAGAACAAAAGGGACACCGAACCTTGTAATTAGCTGTTGTTCTATGAACTGGATTACCACCTTCTCGTTTACCTGGGTCAGAGGAATGGATTTTTCCCATTTCGTGAAGTAATCAGTGGCAATAAGTATGTACTTATGTTGTTTTGAAGAGCTTGGTGTAATTTCTCCTATGATGTCCAACCCCCATTGCTCAAAAGGCCTAGAAACGGTCACTGGTTGGAGTGGGACTGCTGCTCTCTTCTCTCTCCCAACGCTTATTTGACAAGTTTTACAGTTCCTAGCGTAGGTGTCAGCATCCTTGAACAAAGTGGGCCAATAATAGCCAGCTCTCAGTATCTTATGAGCGGTGGTGTCTCCTGCAAAATGTCCACCGGCGGGGCCGTCATGGAGCTCCTTCAAAACTTTTCTTGGATCATCACATTCGAGACATCTTAAAATTACCCCATCATAATTAACCCAGAAGAGTACCGAATTTATGAGGCGATATTGTGCAGATTTTAACCTCAGAGATATCCTTTCTCTAGGGTTTAGGTCTTCTGGGCAAGTCCCATGATGCAGGAGATAAGTAAACTTCTCATACCAAGACTCTTTCCCTGGGGATATGTACGAAGCTTCACCACACCATAATTCCATTTCATTTTCCCATCTAGAGTCTTCATTCACTTGGTCTTGAGCCTCAACTGGTAGTTTGCATAATCCTTGTCCTTTAACTAGATTAACAGGTTTTATATCTAGATTGAATTCTTGGACTACTACCATCCAGTTCCCTCTTCTTCCCCCCATATCCTATTGAGTAAATAGGGATCAAACTGCGGGGTGAGGCACAATTACTTTGGTATGGTTCTTGACGATGTAAGATCTGAAATGTTTTACTACTTTATAAAGTGCATAAGCCTATTTATCTATAGCAGGATAATTCAATTCAGCTCCTTGGAGGTTATTTCTCATGAGAGACACCAGAGCCTCATTGTTGTCATCATCCTTCTGAGTCAAAACTGCAGCTAACAATTGATCGGAGGCGAAAGTGTAGAGGAAAAAATCTTTGTTGAAATCGAGGCTTCGCAACACGGGGGCTTGAGATATAGCAGTCTTAATATCATTGAAGGCCTTCTTTCGTTCATCATCCCACCTAAATTTGACATCTTTATGAATCATCATTTGTAAGGGTTTGATGGTTTCTGCGAAATCGGGGGTGAATTTCCTCACAAAGTTGATTTTCCCGAAGAATGATTGCATAACTTTTTGGTTGTGAGGTAATGGAGGCTAAGCTATAGCATTAATCCTTTCTAGGTCTATGTGAATTCATGTTTGAGATATAATGTGGCCTAACATCTTACCTTCCTCAACACTAAACAAAATTTTCTTAGGGTTTAAGGATTACCCGTACTTCCTACATCTTTCGAGAATCTAGGTTAAGTGTTGGATGTGATCTTCTCTGTTCTTTGAATACAAAGTTACATCGTCCAGATACACTACCACACACTTGTTGATTAGTACTCAAAATTCTATGTCCATTTCCCTTTGGAAGGTTGCCCCTGCATTGATTAACCCAAAGGGCATGCGTTTGTAAGTGAAAGTTCCCTAGTTGGTTCAGAAGGTAGTTTTCAAACGATCTTCCTCTAAAACTAGAACTTGGTTGTAACCCGAGAAACCGTCTAGCAGAGAGAAAATATCAGAGCCAGACATGGTCTTCAAGAGTTTCTCTATCAATGGGACTGGGTAGTTTTCCTTTTCCGAAGCTCTGTTGAGGTTCCTAAAATCTATGCATAAGCGGATTTCTCCCTACTTTTTTCTCACAGAAACCAAATTCGCTACCCATGCAGAGTGTCTAACTTGAAAAATGATCTTGGCATCGAGTAGTTTCTTTAAATCCTGACACATGAGAGGTTCTAGGGATGGGTGGTACTTTCAGAGCTTCTGTTGGAAGCGTTTCACTTCGGGTTTTAATGGGATAGTGTGTTGAATGATACAGATATCATAAGTTTTTAGATCTCTGTAGGACCATGCAAAGACATCTTGATACTATCTGAAGAGTTTGAGATAGGCCTTTCTTTCCTCCTTAGATATTGTCTTACATTCTTGGGGTTTTCCGGGGTTCCTAGATTTATATTTTCATGCATGGGACATGAACTATCGGTCTTCACATTTTTGGGCCCCTTAAATCGTTCTTTCAGGTCAAAAATATTTTCTAAATTAGTTATCCCTTTTGGGATTGTGTGAGACTTTGATTTGTTTGTTGGTTGACCTATATGAAGATTGGTTTCCGTCGAGTGTCCCTGGAATACTTCATCATCGATGGCCAAGTATTTAAAATTATCTTGGTTAGTCAGAAATTTTATGATCTGTTCATCCCCTTCAAAGACTTTCCAATTAGAAATATTGTTTGGAACCGATGGTTTGTAGAGTAGTTCCACAGTGAACCGGGCGGCTTCATAATCTTCTAAAGGTGACAACCTTGAAGCAACTGTGGCGAGGGAATCAACCAGGATATTCTTTTCTCTGGGGATCACTGTAATATTGAAATCTTCAAAATGCTCTATTAACCTATGCACTTCATGTTGATAATTTTTTAGGTGCGGGGAATTGCAATGTATAGTATTCCTTACTTGTCTAACGATGATATCAGAATCTCCGAAAACCTTCAATTCCTTGACGTTTACGTTTATGGCTTTCTTTAACTCCTGTAATAGGGCTTCATACTTGACGGTGTTTTTTGTGCATTTGAACTCAAGTCTACATGATAGGAAATGACGTTTACCCTTTGGATCAATGAGGATGCACCCTGCCCCAAAAACTTCCTTTGATTTAGATCCATCAAAGTATATGGTTCAAATTTGTGAGTGAAGGTTATCCGTCTCCTCTCTCTTATCACTTTCTTGCTCTCTTATCTTTTGTTTCGTGATTTCTAGTGCAGGTTCTTGACATAAGAGGTTTTCCTCTGTCGGTATTGGCGATTTCTCTTGAAACACCATTTCAAAATTTGAGTGAGAGGGACATCAGATGAGAGGGGCGAGAATTTTCTGAAGTAGGAATCACAGGAATAATTGCCTAAAACAGGGAAATCTGTTGATGAGGGTTCGTTTAGGGTTTCTAGGTCAGTGACAATATGTTTCAGATACCTTTCCCTATCAATTCTAATCATATTTTTGTGCCCCTTTAATGGTAACCAAAGGTGTTCCCAATCTATACTAAAGTATCTGTTTAAATTCTCAGACCAATCTCGGATTAGTAGTAATACATAAGCTTCTGGGATGTCTATTATAATTATGTCAATCACTTGAAAAAACTTAGGGTGCGTCGCTATTTTGATCATTACATCCTTGAGTTCTCCCATGACCTTAACCTGGGTTCTTCCTAGTTGTATCACATGTTTATCACTCTTGAGAGGAACTGCATTTAGTTTTTTACAGATAGACAATGGCATAATGTTAGAGGATGCTCCTGAATCAACCAAACAATTATGGAGGTTCCTGTTGAAGAATTCAAATGTTAAAAGGAAAGGTGGGACAAAAGGTATTCCCTTCTTATCTTCAGAGAAAGTGTTCATAGTTGGTTTATTCCCTAGGTCCGTGGGGATTGGATTTATTCCTGGGTCAGTTCTTGTCGTAGAATTTTCTACCGATTTCAGAGCCTGTAATAGGAAGTCCTTTTGTTGAGGGATCCTACAAATGTCCATGACTGATATATTAGCCTTCAACTTCTTCAAATATTCAACTATGTTGTAATTCATCTTGGGCGATTATCGTGTATGGATATTTATAGGGTTTCTTCGAGGAGCCAAAGGTGATTTCAGGTGGTCGGGAGATGTCTTTCCCCCCAAAGCTTGGGTAGTAGCAATATCTTTTGAGACAGGTGGACCCTTACTGCATGTTTTCACAACCAAGACCTTTGAGGGTGGTTCTCGAGACTCAAATAAGTCATCGGAAGGCATGATTAGGTCAGGATCCCATGTCAACATGGCTGTATCTTCTAGTGGATCAATCTCTTCTTGATCAACGACATTCATAAATGAACTACTTGGTTTTTAGGTCAGGGAGACTTCGTCTAGAAACTAGTTGGCCATCAGATTCATGGCATGCACCCATTGAGGGAAATCTCTTTCTGAGTGGTTTTCCTGGTGATAAGTACATAAAGAATCAGATGCTACATTTCCTAGATCAATATTTAAGTTAGCTGGGTGAGGTTCAATTGATTTAAACGGTGGGTTCCTTTTAAATAAAGGCTTATAGGGCCTTTGGACTTGGCTTCCCTTCCCTGCACTTATTTTCATGTCTATTATCTCATTTGATAACTTCTTGACCATGCATTGTAGGTCTTCTATGTCTCCATTACCCTTTTTGGGAACTTGTTCTGCTTGTTTCCCTAGTGGTGTAGTCAAAAGGAGTCCTCTCTTGGGAGGAGGTTGGACTTATTTTTTAGCTAACAAGACCTGACCTTCTTTACACCCTTTCATCTGGAACTCTATCGTTTTGGATTCTTCAAAATTCTCAGCCAGGGTTATTTTGGCAGCCCTCTTCACAAACATGGAAACAGAAGTTGGTAGGGCATTGGCGTATACTTCGATTTGCAACTCCCGAGTAGTTTTATCTTTAGGATGGAATTTGTTCAAGATAGTTGTGAATCTTTGATTGAAATATTTAAACCTTTCTTTCAAACTCATGGTGGCGGCAAACAACTCAGTCATCAGAGCTCCCGTGGTAGTTTATTCTACAAATTTATCCAAGCAGTCTTTTTGAAACTTTGTCCAACTAGTTATGGATCCTACGGATAAGTTGAAATACCACGTGGAAGATGAATTATCAAAAGTGTAGGGGAACAACCTACAAACTATGTCTTCATGTTGGACATTCATCAGTTTGATAGCCAGTATGAATTTCTTGATATGATCTTCAGGAAATCTCGAGGTCTCAAAATCAAACTTAAGTAACTTCT
>JASDQU010219471.1:0-11626 GCA_032191745.1 Picea mariana
CATGAATCATGTCTTTCGTCCTTTTCTCCACCATTTTGTCTTAGTTTTCTTTTTTGATATCCTCATCTAGAAAAACCTAGACATACCATCTTTCTCATGTGGATTGAGTTCTCCATCTACTCTCTCAGCACCAACTTTTCCTGAAACATTATAAATGTGCTTTTGGCACCTCAGAAGTAGAATACTTGGGTCATCTAGTTAGCAAGCATGGCATAAGGGTGGATCCTAAAAAGATTCAATCTATGCAAGACTAGCCTCACCCAAAGACTCTTAAGATCTTGCATGGATTTTTGGCCTTGACAGGGCATTATCACGAGTTTGTTAAGAATTATGGGAAGATTGCAGCACCTCTCACTGCTCTCCTCAAAAAGAACTCTTTCACTTGGACTCCAGCCACTGCTCAAGCTTTTCAAACCTTGAAGATGGCCATGTGCACCACTCCAATCCTCGCTCTTCCCGATTTCAGAAAGACCTTTGTGTTGGAATGTGATGCCTCAGAGAAAGGAATTGGTGTTGTCCTTATGCAAGAGGGTCAACCTTTGGCCTTTACCAGCAAGCAACTATCTGAAAAAAATCTAGGCAAATCCATCTATGAAAAGGAAATGTTGGCTATTATGCATGCCTTTGATATGTGGCACCCTTATCTATTGGGGCAAAGTTTCCAAATTAAGAGAGACCATCAAAGCCTCAAGTATTTTCTGGAACAATGCATTTCCTCCCCAAAACAACAAAAATGGGTGACTAAGCTCTTTGGATATGATTATGAGATCATTTACAAGAAAGGCAAAGACAATGTGGTTGTGGATGCACTTTCCCGCAAATATGAAGATGAAGGATCCCTTTTTTCTCTTTCATTCATTGTCCTAGATTGGCTCCAAGCCATTCGCCAGGAATGGCTACAAGATCCCAAACGTTTGCAGCTGATCCAACAATTGTAGTCCAATGCTCCAGCTTCCATAGGGTACTCTTGGCTCCATGGTGAACTTCGATACAAAGGTTGTTTGTATTTAAGTAAACAATCAAAGCTTAAATCCACAGTACTTTCTGAGTTTCATGCTACACCCACAGTAGAGCACTCTGGGTTGACCAAAACCTATGACAGGGTCAAACATTCCTTTTTCTGGGATGGTATGAAACAAGACATTCATAATTTTGTCTATGAATGTGATGTATGTCAACGCAACAAGGAAGAAATGGTCAAATCTTCGAGAACACTACAACCGCTCTTTATTCCACCTGCTATTTGGAAGGATATCTCTATGGATTTTATTACCGGCTTACCCAAATCGGGAAATAAATCAGTCATCATGGTGGTTATTGATTGCCTTTCCAAGTATTCTCATTTTTTCACCCTTCAACACCCATTTACAACATCCACAGTGGCTCAAATTTTCATGGATCAGGTCTTCAAGCTTCATGGCATGCTGCACTCTATTGTTTCTGATCGCGACCCAACTTTCACAAACAATTTTTGGCAAGAAATGTTCAAGATACAAGGCACCGAATTGCATCTCAACACCGCTTATCATCCCCAGACTGATGTCCAAACGGAAGTCGTCAACAATTGTTTGGAAACATATTTGAGGTGTTTTTCCTCGGAAAAGAAAAATCAGTGGGCTCAATGGTTAACCCTAGCTGAATGGTGGTACAACACTTCATACCATACATCTACACGCATGACTCATTTTGAAGCAGTATATGGATAGAAGCCACCTTCAGTTCTCTCATACTTACCAGGTGCCTCGAAGGTCTAGGCAGTGACCTAACACTTACAGCTTGAGAGGCTATTCTCCGTACACTCAAAGATAATTTGTTCATGGCATAGAATCACATGAAGAAACAAGAAGATCAAGGTCACTCTGAATGTCAATTTGCATAAGGGGATCAGGTGTTTCTTCGACTGCAACCTTACAATAAAACTTCCCTCAAGGCCGAGCATTGTCAGAAGCTAGCGCCCAAATTTTATGATCCTTATACTATTCTCAAGCGTGTGGGACAAGTAGCCTATCAGTTAGCTTTGACCAGCCATTTGAAGCTACATCATGTTTTTCATGTTTCATGCTTAAAGAAGGTGATTGGAGCTAAGTGACAAATTCAAACCAACCTTCTAGATTTAGCTGAAGAAGGATCCATTTGGCTACAACCAGAAGCAGTTTTGGACCAGCATGAGCATTTCCTATGACAGAGAACCATCAAGAAAGTGCTAATCTAGTGGAAAGACATAACTCCAGTAGATGCCACTTGGGAACCAACTACCATTCTACAACAATTTCCTCATCTCAAGCCTTGAGGACAAGGCTATTTTTAAGGGGGTGAACATATTAGGATCTTAACCCACACATAGGTAGAACAATATATTCGGATGTAATAAAGGTCAATATTAATAAGGCCTTTCAATAAAATAGAAAAAGGTGGATGTAAGAAGACTTAATGGAAGCTTTTGCTTCTAGAAGGATATTGCTCTAGATGCTTGTTTTTAGTATAAATAGGAGTTGAGGGTATGAGAACCCTATCTTGGATATTATTGTAATAAATATCTTCTCAACTGGAGGTTGCCCCCTCGAAGAGGCCCGTGAACATTGCTTTCAGATTCAAAGTGCTATTTCTATTATTATTCTCTTATCATTTCAGTGCTTTTGTGGTGAATGTTCTGGTTATATTGTTGTTATTCTTCCATTTCTATCATTTCATTTATGTTATGCATACATTTTATATCTGGTATATTACAGGCTACAACCCCCTGGGTTCTCCAACTCCAACTGGAAGGTGACTACAACCACCTAGTTCTCAGTCTCCAACCTGAAGAAAGCTCCAACTCCCTAATTTTATGGCACCAAATGGAAGGAGGATACAACCCTATTTCCTTGCCTCATCCAACTGCCCTGGAATATAAATGCAAATGTAGAAAACTTGTCACTATCACTTAATAAACCACTACAACTATCACTTTGTCACTTTCAATATGTACCAATAATCTGTCACAACCTATACCAACAACCTGCACCAAAAAAACTTGTAACAACTTGTACTATGCAACAACCATGCATCAACCTGTACCTCAATCTGTACCATCAACCATGTAGCAAACCTGTACAAATAACATGTCACAAAAACATGTCTAAAAAACCTGTCACAACAACCTGACTCATCAATCTCATCAACCAAATCAGATCTACTCACCAAGATCAATCACCAAAACAACTCTCAACCATATGCACAATATCACCAAGATATGCATCAACTAAGACTACTCACAAAATTCAACAAGATGTACAACAATCAATATGTTCCTCTAAAAGTATACCAGTACATATATGTCACATCATCCATAAACCATGTGCCAACAATACTATTAGCAAGTACCTCTAACAATATACCAAGTATGTACCAATCATGCATCAACTATAGATCAAACTATGACTCATCAAGTTGTACCAATGTCACCATATCATACACTTCATGTATGTGCCAACTGATCAACTATATGTCTAAACATGTACCCAACATGTACCTCAACTATATACCAAAGATATATGCCAATATAACCAACACGAGTCCTCTAGCAATATATCACAATATCCATAGGTCAAATACCATAAACCCTCATATCAAACCATGTGCCAAACTTCACTGTTGTGTAGCCTCAAGTGTGTACCAATCATATACCAAGACTACTAACAAAATCCTCTCACAATGTACCATAAGATATACCAATAAAACTTAGACATGCACCAACAATATACTTCAATATATATGCCTAAAAACCATTCACTACAACAAGTACTATACATCCAATAGTTCCTATAAACATGTACCAAGAATTTTCCTCAATAGATCAATAATATGCCTCTAACTAGTATCACATAATCATGATATAACTCATAAACAAAGTGCCATAACCTCACTGATAGATTACTTAACATGACCAACAATATACCTTAACAGAAATGCCCCAATCCACACACTAGGGTTTGTACCATGCATCCAAGGTATGCCTCAAGAATATAATCCAAATATAAACCATATATCATCATCATACACCCTTCAAAACACACATACAATCATACATGTAGCTATGTGACTCACCTGAAACATCAGACCACTAATATCATTACCTTTCTCATCTTCTATAGTCTGTTACTAACCCTTTTCCCAAATTTACCAGTACCTCGCTTGTTGCACACTAGTTGACCCATGATGATACCTCACTAGAAACCTATAGGCTGACCTATGAGGACCTCAATAATTAGGGTTTTTCAAAAACCCTTGTCCTCTACATCTCTGAAAATTTTCCATCAAACTTTCTTCGCTTCCTCAGCTTCACACAACCTTAGATTTGTCAATTATACCTACAAATAAAATTTCACAAAATAGATATTCAACTAAGTTCAATAGGTTCTAATGGAATTCCCTTTCTCTCTTATTTATACTCTCCACGTCGCTTCCTTTATGGGTTATCTTCTAACTATTTTACCCAACTTCAACTACTTTACCCACCTGCAATCATTTTATCCACAAATATTAAAATCACCACTTCTTGTTGCAACTAATTTTTTTTTAATTATTTACTTATTGAAACAATTAAACCCATGATTAAATCTTACTTACAAAACTTATTCTAGGAGCTTCTAGAATAATTGACTTCTTGTTGACCTTCTAGGGGCTTCTAGTTTACTCTAAAGGGTTCTCCAACTTCACAAAGCCATAACTCCCTAACAGTGAGGAGTTATGTGACGTACCACATATCACCGAAAATGACACGGCATGTACTATCCATCTAGAATATTCTCTCCTACAAATTCACTGATCTTCATTACATTATTCCTCAAACAAACTCGAGCTCCTTAACCACACCACTGGAGCTACTGGAATGTGCTACCAGGCATACTCAAGGGTTGACATCAGTCTACAATATCATACTCTAAGGGTTGGCATCAATGACAACCAACTATCCAAACCAAATGTTAACACTCATAAATTTCTTTGGGACGTATAAAAGAAAACCCCAAGGTAACTATTTCAACCAACTTTAGATTTTATTCTGACCTATACAACCAGAGAGGGCTCTCTCAAATGTCTAATGACTGGTAATAATTAAAAGGATCCATTAGTAAATTCACAAAGGTAAGATTCTGTAATAGGACATGTTTGGCTTTTTGTTTTTAAAAGGGTTGGTAGGACAACAAGGAAAAGGTACCATTGGGCAATGGAGTCAAGGCTTGAATTTCAATGTTTTTAAAGTCAACAACTAGTTGGTTTATTTCTGTAGATTTGGGGAAAAATAGGTGCTATGCTCAACAAACAAATGATATGAAATGAGAGATGGAAAGGAGAAGAAATCCCACTACACTATAGGCATCAATCAATGGATGAATATCCAGTGCAACTTTAGAAGAAAGGACACAAAGATTAATTACTAAACAGAGCATCAAATGAAGATGAATTATGTAAAAGTAACTATTAACACACAACAAGCATCATCAGTGTGAAAAGAGAATCAAACATGGATGAATTCCTACCACTTAATCTCATAAAATGCTAGCAGAAAAAAAAAAAAAAAATCATGGAAATGATATAAAAGAAACACATACTGAACATCAACATCGTGATGAATCTCAAATTTCAGAAAGAGGAAACTTATGCATTAACTTCAAAGAAATAAACAAGTCTTCTTCCCCAAGGGTCCAACCCTTCTCTACTCTTATACCCTAAAATATATAGAACTATAGGTCCCTTCTAGCTCACCATTTCGAACTGCAACCCCTTTCCCAAAATAAAAACAGTTACAAGCAAAAAATGACATGTTTTAACTAATTTCCTACTTTTCAAGAGGCAAAATTATGAAAAATAGGCTTCAAAACGTCACTTGTAATTCTCAAACTGTAATAGTGGTGTAACATATGAGAACAGTTTTTGTAGGTAAGATCGTTCTAAAGAAAAAACTCTCTTGGTTTCTTGAAATGCATATCCAACTGTTTGGAATACTTGTCGCAAAAACATGTCTCAAACAGGAAATCATGAAAACTGAAAGATAGGGCTCAAAGATTCCTTCAAATCTACCAAAATATGAAACTTTTTTTGAATCTGAGAGAGGTTTGTATTATCTTGTTTTTCATAGACAAAACAACTTAGGGATTTTGAAAATTCCTCTCCAGTTGGTTAGAAAATTATTTTGAAGTTTACCACTAAACCAGTCATTTGTGCAACGCGCCCTGTAACGCGTGCGCAGGAAAAACTATCTATGCAGAAAAATCCTCTGCGCAACAACATCCTCTATGCGACAAAATACCATGCGTGACAACATTCTTTTCATGGCAACATCCTCTACGTGGAAAAATCCTCTGTGTGACAAAATCCTCTGCAGGGCAAAATCCTCTGCATGACAACATCCTCTACACGACAACATCCTCTACGCGACAACATTCTATGTGCAGAAAAATCCTATGTGTAGCATGGAGCCAATGAAAACAACAAAATCCTTTGCACAATGAGTATTCTTTTGAAGTTTGCAACGATATCAATGACATGGAGTGTCATGATTTTTCCTTATCTAACCTCATGAAAGGTGATGATGAACCATAATACCTTTTGACATGATATTCACCCTAACCTATGACTCATATAGCAATGCCTTGATTTTCCCAAGATCATGTCATGACTTTGAAAACTTTGGACAAACCTCTATCACTAGCTATGAAAATCATGGTGCTAACAACTGGCTCTAATGGGGATGCTATCCTCCCATCGAGGTAGCAAAGAACTCATAGACCTCGTGCCTATCCATTGGGATACTCCCGAACTCAACTTTCCATCTGTAACTTGTAACCTGTTTCGCCACCAACTTATTTTGCAATTGAACTAAACCCAAACTGAAAAATGATGAAATAAATTCTTGTCACGCTGAGCTCATTCACACCTACCTACCCTAACTGTTGAAAAACTGCCAATCAAGTGAAATCAAAATGCCAATACAACAATGCAAGCACTTTATCCACGGGTTGAATTCCTTGCATATCTTTGATCGATATTGAAAGGGAAAACCCTCTCAATGGAAACTCATCAAATTCAATATTGACCAAATTAAAAAAATTAGGTCAATTCGTTGTTTCCAAACATGATGCAAAATGATCTTGAAAAGAAAGAAAACTGATTTCAGGAGATTGCACAAGACTGTCATCTTGTATCAACCCTCCAACTACATTTGTGTTTCCATAAATCTCAAACTATCGGCTGTCATGAAAGGGATGAAGATCTGTATTAAATTTCTACACCCCTGATGGCAAGAAGGACATGGCTGATTTGAAAAACAACTCATCATCATCTACATTTTCAGATTCATCTTCGACCAATGGCCGCAATTTTGAACTGATAAAACCTTCCACATAACAAGCAACATGGTCATCAAACACATGAGAAGATTGTTGCAATTTCTTGTCAATTTGTTCCAGTGAATCAGTGTGATTTTTCATCAACACACATTCCTCTGCTTTATTGATGATCTTAAAATTTTCTTTCAACAATTTAAACGAAGAAAAGCATAAAGGTAAAGAATTTTCTACAGCTAATTCGGTACTTTCTTCATATTCTTCTTTGTAACTATGATATGGAGGATGATTTCTCTCATTACACTGCTGAAAATGAACATTTTCTGATAGAGAACATGCAGCTGGTAGTTCTAGAAATTCAACATCATAATCATCATCATGTTCATCATATATAGGCAAGTCAACAACATTTGCAATGTCACCTAACATGAAAAAGATTGGGACATCAACCTCCTCTTCAACAAGTTGATTTGCAAATTCATTTTTCTGGTTGTCTACAAATGAATACATAAAACAATCATCCCTTTGCTTATCATGATATGGATCAGAAGCTAAATTAGCACCTTATTTTTCAATAAGTGGAACATAATCCTTTGCAAAATCATCAACATTTAAAACTTCAAGAGAACATATGATATTATTAACCCTCTACTGAAGATTCAAATAAATTGTTTTTTGTTCATATTCATTGTCATGTTCTTTAGCATCCAACTCATCATTTTGAATATGTTTACATGATTTAATATTGTGTTAAATCTCCTGAGCATCATTAAACATTTGTTGTAAGGACTTAGATTTTTTTTCCATCAGAAGGAAAGACAAATCTGGATGAAAGGTTGTTTCATAATGGAGCATGGCAGCAGCTTCAGTGGGTTGAATTTCTTTGGGAAAGTTGTAATAAATACTGGAAAACCTCCTAATAAATGTAGAAATAGTTTCATTGCTCTACCTTTTCATGGCACAGAACTCTGTAAGATGTAGATCCAAATATTTCCTTTTTCCCCAAAATTTCAAAAAGACATTCTTCAATTCCTCCCATGAGATAATTGTCTCTAGCTGCAAGTGTTTAAACCAGTATTTGGTGTCCCCTTTCAAGGATTGAGAGAAGGCCATCATACAAATATTGTCATGATCAATATCAAACAAATCTACAAAATGTTCAAAATATTGGATGTGTTATTCAACTGTGATGGTATTAGGTTATCCATCAAACATAGGTAGGTACTTATACTGCTTTGGAGGAAAATTATGAAGGATGTGAGGTAATTTTAAAGGTTTCTATCTCTATTGAATCTTGGAGGGTGTTGGATCAAGTACAGGAGGTGAGATATCATCCTTGACTTCGTGAGGATCATCAACTTGGATATGGTCATCACATGGATCAGATGGAAGATCTTGATCAAAATCAATGATACAATGAGGATATATATGTACAACTTTTTGGGGAGGATATACAATTGCAAGATTCACATGATCATCATTTGAATTCAGTCGGTAAAGAAAAATTTTCTTAGCATGTTTAGGAAAGGGAAAAAGGTAATGAATAACAAAAAATATTATGTCTTGGAAAAAAATCAACTTTAGGTACTTGTTTTCTCCCATGATGTCCTTTCATACCTCTGTCAATGGATCTCGTTCTCCACTGGAGTCTCTAAATCACACTTGAACCTTGATTAGAGTCTCGAGGTGGAAATGTACATCCTTCTTGTGTCTGATCTCTGTCCACCATCAGAAATCAGGTCTAAACCTTGTCATTTCTCCCAGGGAAAATGCAATTTTTTCTCCCCAACAACGGTGCCAAAATTTTAACACTTGGAAATTTCTTTGGGATGTATCAAAGAAAACCCTGAGCTAACTATTTCAACCAACTTTAGATTGTATTCTGACCTATACAACCAGAGAGGGATCTCTCAGATATCTAATGATTGGTAATAACTCAAAGGATCCATCAGTAAATTCATAGAGGTCAGATTCTGCAATAGGACAGGTTTGTTTTTCATTTTTAAAAGGGTTGGTAGGACATAAAGGAAAAGAATCCATTGGGAAATGGAGTCAAGGCCTGAAATTCAATGTTTTTATAGTCAACAACTGGTTGGTTTCTTTCTGTATATTTGAGGCAAAATAGGTGTTATGCTCAGCAAATAAATGATATGAAATGAGAGATGGAAAGGAGAACAAATCCAACTACACTGTAGGCATCAATCAGTGGTTGAATCTCCAGTGCAACTTTAGAAGAAAAGACACAATAATTAATTACTAAACAAAGCATCAAATGGAGATGAATTTTGTAAAAGTAACCATTAACACATAACAAGCATCATCAGTTTGAAAGGAGCATCAAACATGGATGAATTCCTACCACTTAATCTCATACAATGCTAGCAGAAAAACAAAATCATCGAAATGATATACAAGAAACACATACTGAACATAAACACCATGATGAATCTAAAATTTCAGAAAGGGGAAACTTTTGCATTAACTTCAAAGAAATAAACAAGTCTTCTTCCCCAAGGGTCCAACCCTTCTCTACTCTTGTACCCTAAAATATATAGCACTATATGTCCCTTCAAAATCACCATTTCGAACTCCAACCCATTTCCAAAAATAGAAATAGTTACAAACAGAAAATGGCATGTTTTAACTAATTTCCTTCTTTTCAGGAGGCAAAATTATGAAAAATAGGATTCAAAATGGCACTTGTAATTCTCAAACTATAATAGTTGTGTAACATATGAGAACATTTTTTGTAGGTAATATATTTATAAAGAAAAACCTATCTCGGTTTCTTGAAATTCATCTCCAGCTGGCCAGAATACGTGTCACAAAAACATGTCTCAAACAAAAAATCATGAAAACTGAAAAATAGGGCTCAAATATTCCTTCGAATCTACTAAAATATCAAACATTTTTCGAATTTGAGAGAGTTTTTTATTATTTGGATTGTCCTCGACAAAAACTACTTGGGGATTTTCAAAATTCCTCTCCAGTTGGTCAGAAAATGATCTTGGAGTTGACCATTAAACTAGTCATTTGTGCAACGCGCCCTATAGCCTGTGCACAAGAAAAACTCTCTGCATGAAAAAATCCTCTGCGCGACAAAATCCCATGCACGAAAAAATTCTCTTCACGGAAACATTGTATGCACAACAACATCCTCTATGAAAAAAAATCCTCTGTGTGACAACATTCTCTACATGGCGACATCCATTGCGCGAAAAAAACCTCTGCGTGGAAAAATCCTCTGTGCCGCAAAATCCTCTGCGTGACAAAATCCTCTGCGCGAAAAAATCCTCTACACAGAAAAATCCTCTGCGCGAAAACATCCTTTGTGCGACAACATTCTCTTTGAGACAAAATCCTCTGTGCAACGCGCAACCAATGAAAGCAACACAAGCCTTTGTGTAGCCAACTTGCACAACGAATATGCTTTTGAAGTTTGCAATGATGCCAATGACATGGAGTGTCATGATTTTTCCTTGTTTAACCTCATGAAAGGTGATGATGAACCATAATACATTTTGACATGATATTCACCCTAACCTATGACTCATCTAGGAAGCCTTGATTTTCATAAGATCATGTCATGACTTTGAAAAATTTGAACAAACCTCTAGCTCTAGCTATGAAAATTGTGTTGCTAACACCAACTATCCATCAATCTAAACCAACTATCCAACACCATCAAACCATTCTGAATATTCCTTCCCAAAATCTGAAAACAAACACTTCAGTCTACCCGAAAGATAATTCTCTAATCTATAATAGATGTTACTTAGACTCCCCCTCTTCAACATTCACATTACTGGGAGTCTCCAAGCTAGATTACTTAGAACAATGTATAAACCTTCTCTGTTGCAGGATCGTACTTTTGAATCTTGACATCTTCATGTTTACCTTTAGATTTTTCATGATCTCACTCCTCTGTAATTCCTGTGAGTATGATCTCTGGGAGTTCTTCATTCTCCTTTTCTTAATGTTTTTTCTTTCTTCTTCAAACATTCATGTATCTGATATCATTGTTTTCCTTCAAGGAAGACTCCATCATGATTCTACAATTACGAGATATGTTCCCATAGTTGTGGCATTTGTAACATTTAATGTTTAAGGGGGGCACATAAACATCTCTTGCTTGAACATTTCTTCCATAGGCTCTGCAATCTACATCTTTATGTCCAAAGTTGTTACAAGTAAAATAATAACCAGGAAAGAAATTTTAATACCTAGAAGCAAGTGATCCTCTTTGTGATGTTGTCCTTTTGAATTCACGCCTTAGTTGATCAAGATCTCCTCTTCTATTA
>JASDQU010219475.1:0-10144 GCA_032191745.1 Picea mariana
TAGTCTGGTTATGAATATCAATGCACTACACAGCTTTATTATTGGGGTTAGGGTTAGGTTGTACAGGTAGTTGGGGTCTCATCATTTTATTGTTTGGTGGAGTACCTGATGGTAAGGAGAGTGGTTGCAGAAATTGTGATTGAGGTAATTGATTTGGGAATGGAGGTTATTTCCCTCTCCAATTTGGATTCCATTGGTTAAGGTACGGTTGTTGTTGTGGAGGCCAAGGAGTCCACATTGATGGATCAACAAAGGGAGGGTTAGTTTGTTTCATGGGTGGGTAATTCATTTGATTGAGGTATTGCATTTGATTATATGGAGGGTAATTCGCTTGATTAAAAGAAGGATAGTTGTTCCAACGATTGGAAGATGTAAATGGCATATTAGGATTCATACCTTGTCCCCGCGGCTGCCATTGCCTTCTCTGTGTTAGAAAATAGACAGCTTCAACTTCTTCATCAGTTGGTTGTAATGCTGCCTTGATTCCTGGTAAAGAAGGGCATTGTTGAGTTTCATGATCCTTATCACAAATGGTGTATATTGGCTTTTTGTCCAATGGGAATTCCCTTCGTGGGTGCTTGTCTCTGCATTTAGAAAAAAAGATGGACAGAGCTGCTTCTGCTTCGGCTTGTTTCTTTTGAATCTCCAGGGTATCAATTTGTGAGGCAAAAGAGCTTAACATTTCAGTTTTAAAACCTTCAAGTAAATTACCTATTTTGGCTCTTGTTGCTCCTTCACTGCCTGATTTTTGAACTCTTGAAAATGTGGTATCCCTGCTATTTGATCTATTCCTTGAGGCTCCTCTTGAACATCTTTTACATAGATTAACAATTTCATTATATGATTCTTTAGATATGTCCCCTTTTCCAAGCATATTCAACATATCTAGACAATCATCCCTTACTCCTTTTAGTAATATTGTTTTCAGAATATCTTTACTTACATCAGGGTGACTGGATCTTTGTAGATTATACTACAACCTTTCTACAAAGTCCTCCAGATTTTCATCCTCTTTCTGTATCATCTTGAATAGTTCCTCTCTTTTTTTTCTTGTTCGTCAATAGTCCTGGTATTTATGCAGGAATTTCTGTTTCATCTGATCCCATGTTGTGATTACATGACCTCCAAGGCTCATGAACCATCTTAGTGCATTTCCTTTCAATGTTGCTGGAAATAGCTTTAATTTTTGAGCATTGGAAATGTAATCATAACTTCTGCATAATATGTCAAACTCGAAAAGGAATTCATCAGGATCCTCTGAAGATAAACCATGAAAGTTAGGTAAATATGAGAGTGGGATATTCTTCATGGGAGCTACCCCTCTAAGAATATCACCAATAGGGAATCCTAAGGTGGAAAAAGAGTTTTCATCATTTACCTCTCTTTCAGGACCTGCCTGTTCTTCCTGATGCAGTTATTCGTTATACTCGTCCATGGTTTGTTCTATTTGTTCCCCCGCTGCGCTTGCTCGATCCTCAATGTTTCCTACTGGTTTCTCAACTGTCTCAGGACTCCAAATTTCTTTCTCCGTTTCAAAGTTTGCTTGAAAGGAAGGTTGGGATTTTGGTTTCCGAGAGTTTGGTCGTTGAGGAGCAACAGATTCAGATTTTGATGTAATCTCGTCAATAAAAGTCTTTCTTCCTCCCCTTACTCTACCCCTGCCACCTGTAGGGTCAGTTTCTTTGGGGTCTCCGCATCCTCTCATGCAATCTTTATATCTGAAAGAACATAAGTGATTTTGAAATCTATAATTACCTTCCCCGGCAATGGCGCCAAAATGTTGGTCACTGTAATTGCTTATTTAACTAAACAATCAAGTGCTACATAAATTGTCAACCCAGGGAAGTCTGTTATTTCAAAGGCAATCACACACTGTATATTCTCAATCTCAAAAGCAATCTAGAGTTTTAGTAAAGTACATTAATCACACTTTTTCTTGAACAAACTGAAGTTCTACTTTGAATTACAGAAAATCAACCTACCTATTGCAGAGTTCAAAGTTTAAAGAAATAATTATCCAAAGAATCCTGGATTACATTAAGAAATGATAACCTAGGAAAGGAATCTTTCAAGATACTATAAAAGGAAACACCATCTATTCTGTAACAGAGGACAGGACCCTATTCTCCAAGTAGGAATCTTCAACACCTGTTTCTAACTACCACACTTTCATGAACTCATTACTAATCAAAATGATTGACACACACTAAAGGCTAATTATCTCTTAACAGATAACATGACTCTATTCCCCAGGCAGGAATCTTCAGCACCTGTCTCTGATGATCACACTTTCATAAATTCATCAAACAGAATTACCAATCAGAATGATTAACAATTACCCAAGCATGAATCATATGAAAACAATGTAATAATCAGTAAAGCAGAGTTTCAGCAAAATAGAGTTCAGTAAAGTAGAGTTTCAGCAAAACATAATTTAATCAAGGCATGAATAGAAATCATACTAACACACTACATAACTAATGGGTGAATCTTGTGAAGGAAGTGGGCCCTCCATTCTCACAAGATTCCCCAGAAACGAAATAAACTAGGAAGGAATGCTTAGAATAATATTTTATTCATCTGTCAACTGTTACCATGTTACAATATCTGGAGTGAACACATCCTTCTCTCTAATTCCTTTCTTTTTCCAAGAAGGATCCCTCTAATGATGATTTTCCCCTTATTTAAAGAGGAGAATCCCCTCGATACAATTGATCATCAAATTACATGTGCAGATCCGAATCCTATTCTTAGTCACATCTTGATCTTCTATACCGGAATAGGATATCCTGGTCTCCCGTAATAGAATGCTATTACAATAGTTGAAATGGCATTGGGTGAGGTGTAGCTTATGCGGATGGTGTAATAGATTCTTTATTTAACTTACTGCTATTGTATACTGTTTCAGCATCGCAAATCACGGGCTGTTTCAGCAACGGGATTTTCATTCTAACTGTTTCAGCAACGTCTCAAGTAGCGGCGATGGTTGGCTCAAGGTGCGGCTGCTGTGGTCAGTGTAACAGCTTCTTCTTTCCGTTGTGTGAATTTTTGTTTCAGCATCGCGAACTACATACTGTTTCATCAACGGGGTTCGCGTGCTTGACTGTTTCAACAACAGGGTTCGCGTGCTTGACTGTTTCAGCAACAGGCCTTCAAACAACAACAATAATCTGCAGTTCGAACTGTTTCAACACTTATATATTTTTTGTTCAACGGTTAAATATGAGAGTAATGTAAAATTATATGCAAAACAAATTAAACATATGGTGGAGAGAAGAAACGTTATATACCTTTGGGGAAATAGATTAATGTGACAATGTAGGCTTAAATAATAGTGGGAAAAGGGTGTAATGATAGTAAAAGGTATGAGCAAAAAGGTACATTGTAGGGTCCTAACACTCACAAGAATGATCGTGAACATCATATGGTTAAGAGGAAGGAGCTTGGTGAATATCAGCTATACAAGAAAGACGTATACATATAGTTTGCAATGAAGGATAT
Source organism: Picea mariana (assembly GCA_032191745.1). Classification (NCBI taxonomy): domain Eukaryota; kingdom Viridiplantae; phylum Streptophyta; class Pinopsida; order Pinales; family Pinaceae; genus Picea; species Picea mariana. Next base: position 3,502 of record JASDQU010219475.1, read on the forward strand.
ACAAGGGTAGATCTCTAGTATTCGTTTGAATGCAGTAAGTGAAGACATATTATTTTGAAAAACTCAGGAAAGGATAAGAAGATATTGATAAAACAAAAAAGTACTTCTTGAACTAAAATTAAGCTCGAGTACCTAATTTTTCCATACTGCTCTTCCATATCTTTGTCAATAGATCTCATTCTCCCGTGGAGTCTTTGAATCACATTTGAAGCTTGATTAGAGTCGTCATGAAAACTTTAGCTCTGGATTCTTCTACCAGTGGAATCACCTTCAAACTGATTTTCTGATGTGTGGAGTCGCCAGAGCAAAAATACAGCCAATATGTGCCTAAGTGTCTGCTGCTCTCAGACCTTAGAACTGCAACAATGTCGTTCTTCTGGGGGAAAGTTTCATTCAATTCCATCCCCAACAATGGCACCAGAATGTTAGCACTCCGTAAATATATTTGGCTGATAAACAGACGACGAAGGTAACTTTTTCAACCAACTTTGAGACCTGAAACTAGCCTTTCTGATCTGGAGAGGGCTCTCTCAGAAATGGCGCAGTCTCCACGCAGTGTATGACTCTAAAATTAGTGGCTAGATTTAACATCGATGGTAAAAAGGTTTCTGGTTATATTGGCATAGAAAAGTAAAAATTGGGCTATGGGGTCGATCTGAGGAAGAGACAGAACAAATGACTCAATGACTGGATTCGAGAAGAGAAGGCTAGGCAAGAAACAACCTTCAGTGTAAATCGTAAAGTGTGGCAGGATAAAAACATAGAAATTAACTCAAGAGCGCCGCTGTGGACAATTTTGGATTTAGCTTGAAAGGAAAACGTTTTGTCTAAGTGGCGCGAACAAGGGGCATTATACAACGAATCCACAGGTTTGAAAATTCCTTCCAAAATAAATAGTATGAGATATAAACTAAAGTGTAACAGGAAACACATATGCAAAGAAAGAGAAACAATACATCCAACTATCACAACTAGAATCTTTTCATCAAATGACAGGACCTTTGCATTGAATTTCGGTCAAAAACTCACATTACATACAATAGCAGTCGTTTTCTCAAAATTGCCAACCAACCCTGTCTACATAAAAATGATCCCCATATATAGAAATCTAATGTAACCCTTGGCTTTTAGGGTCGAGCTACTCTCTCCTGGAATCATGGATCCGTTTTCTTTGAAAGAGAACAATAACTTCAATGGATTAATTAAAAATAGAAAACCTGACTTTGCCAAATCATAATTGTAACCGAAATATTCTTTACAGTCATTGATAATGATCCAAATTAGACCATATGGTTGTTATGAGCCATAATTTTTACTCCTGGACACTCTGTCATCCCTACACAACAAGTCTGCTACGCAACAGTAACCTACAACAAAAACATAGCAAAATGTGCAACAAACTGGTAAAATAGGTGTTAAATATGACATCGTATATCACTGATAAAAAAGTATTTTTAGAAACGAATAGAGGTTTATGTATTTAAGATCATTATAAAGAAAAAAATCTCTCTGTTTCTTGAAATTCATCTTCAGTTGGCCGTAATACGTGTCGCAAAAAACATGTCTCGGATAGGAAATCACGAAAATTGAAACATAGGGCTCAAATATTCCTTCTAATCTCCCACTCCGTGACACATTTTACAAATTTGAGAGAGGTTTTTATTATTTTGTTTGTCTACAACAACAACCTCTCGGAGATTTTCAAAATTCCTCCTCAATTGGTCCGAAATTGATCTTGAAGTTGAACACTAAACCAGTAATTTGCGCAGTGTGACCTGTAGCCCGTGCGCAGGAAAATCCACTGTGCGACAACATCCTATGCGCTTCAGCCCACTGTGCGATGAAATCGACTGCATGGCAACATCCTGTGCATGACAACCCACTGCACAATGAAATCCACTGCGCGACAACATTCTAAGCGTGACAACCTTCTTTGCATGACAACATCCTTCGTGTGACAACATCCTCTACGCGACAACATTCTCTGCGCGACAACATCCTCTGCACGGTGCGTAGTGAATTTTGCAGTGCGCAGTTGCAAATTGAATTGGGAATAAATAAATGATAAGCTTCCATTTGAAAAATGGCCCTTGGATATGTTAGATGATGCCAGGCATAAAAACAACATGGGTGCTAACAGACATGACTTTGCAAATTATTGACAAACCTCTAACCTTAGCCATGAAAATCATGGTGCTAACAGGACCATATTTCAATTTGGATACCAAGATAGAAGTCATTTCCTATAACTATCACATAGATTCTCTTTGACTCAATGCATAATTGAGGTAACTTGATCATTATTTTGAGGTGAAACAATATAAAAATTATGAATCCTTTACAAAGTTGGGATTTGTAAAGAATATTTTCTTTAGTGGGAGAAATTATGTGAGTGAGGGCAGAGCATCAAGGCCACTTAGGACATGATATGGAATGAAATTGAATTTGTTGTTAAGGAAAATTTTTATCCCATGAACTACTAAAATGGGAAACAATAATAAATGCATTACTATAAATGGAATTGAAACCAATAATTAGATGCATATATTCAATAATTCAATCATTAGTCCACTAGGGTAAGAGTGATGGATGAAGAAACAATGTTAGTTGTCAATTTCATTAGTAGTTTGATAAGCCCTTAACCTTACTCACTACTTTTGGTTTAGTAAGAATAAGCGCTTGTGTATCTAATACTATAAGTGCAGTGTGATGTTTTCCATCTTGATAGATTATACAAATAAAGTATATTTTGATGTGGTACTTCTATATGTGTGTGGTTTCATTTGTGGCAATCCTTACTTGTGGGATTGTGATGCAACCTATTGATGGTGCAAGAAATTATAGTATAGACTAGTTGAATATATGCAAACCTATTCACTAACAATACAAACAGATTTAGGAAACTCAACATTAGTTTTAACCACAAAATATCAAAGACTTGTAAAGGCTTTAATACATTTTGCATATCTTGTTTTATGACTATAAAAGGAATGATAAAAATTAGATCCCCGAAAAAACAATGATTCAATGGTCAATGGCACTCATTACACACAAGAGGTAGACAATAATGAGGGTTTAACAAAGACTATGAAAGTATAATATGAAATGGGAGAGAGAGAGCTACAAAATGGGAAATAAAGGGATACAGACACCTAGCCTTCTAGCTACCCCAACAAATACCAACACTTCATATATCCTAATTCAAATGAAAAAAGGGCCTTTCTATGGAGTGGAATAGGATGAAAAAGAAAATCCTAGAGATGTAAATTGTTAAATGGACTAGAGAGCCATGGGACTACATTTTAACCCTACATTTTCAAAGAATAAAGAGTGAGAAAATCCATTCAAATGCTAGTTTCCCCATTTAGGTTTCCAAGTAAGTATAGAGATCATACACTATCTAGAATTGTATTGAAAATTATTATCTCTTTCCCACAACAACTGGTTTCTCTAAACCATTCAATTTGTGTCCAAAGAAGATCAATGGTGTAGGAATTGGAATCATTATTTGGTTTCTAATTATATCTCTTTTGTTTAGCGTTACATTTATTCTTAGTGAATTTGYCGATGGAATTAAGGTCACCATCTAGTACTAGTGTATTGTCCTTCTGTAAGATTAAATACTCTACTCTATTCATTCATCATGTTGTTTGAMTATCATTATGTGATAAATTTCTTTGGAACAAAGAATTCTCGAGTATGGCATCTCATTTCCTTCCCTTTGTTCACTATGTAGTATTAACCTACAACCAACCATTCAAATAAACAATGTGRGATGGTCAAACACATGGCAACATAGTGTTCCAAGTTAGTATTACCTTATATAACTACCTTGCAAACAATTATTACCTATTAATTGATTGAAGAACATTGGAAGAAAATCATGTCATTTATGGGAATGCTCCATTGTGACTGCTAGTAATCAATTGTATCGAAATGATAATGTTGGTCTAGGAACTCCACACACACACACACACATACACTACTTATTAGTATTTGATTGATAGAGTAAATCTTTAGCTGATACTCTATTTGGATGATGTATAAAATCTACAACCACACATTTGAACCCTTATTTCAATATTTTGTATATGGATTAGTTCTTTGTAATTGTAAAATTAGTTTATCCCTTGTTATTTCTCATATGCACAAAGGTATGAAATGGAAATTGAATTAGGTTTCTCGATAGAGATGGGAAAACATATTTGAAATTTTTGTGATTTCACATTCAATACACATGTACCTACATGTGCTTACATTTGATTTCTTTGAGTATATCATTTTCTTTGATCATAGCACTCTTGACCTATATCCATTTTTTTCTTAACTTGATCCTAACACTCTATCATTCATCTCAACCATATGTATTTCAAATTTATAATCAATTGATTGTGCCTTCTATTCAAATGAGTATCGTGAATGATGTGTTAGTTCATTGTTGTTCTTATCTTGTTGTGAAATAGCCTTCTACAGCCACAAATAATGCCAAACCCATATACTTGTCTTATGTTGTTTGTTAATTGAGAATAATTTATAAGAATAATTGACAATAAGAATTGACAATATGGCTTTCTTCTTGTCATTTCTTATAGTAAGCCCCATTGTAGCTTAACTGAGGTTCAAATATAAAGTCCTAGGTTTTTGTAGGACAAAGGAAAAATCCATGTACACCAAGGTCACATTTGTGAAGGAGAAATATGTTGTATATTTTTCCTACTCATTCAAAGAAAGGGTGGAAGCAAATGAATATGGTATCACACAACCACTCCATCCTTCTTATGGAGAATTGTATAAGGGAATCTATGAAGATATTTTAGAGACTCAATCTACATGAACACTTAGAAGAAGTAGAAACTTATTCACCCAAAACAAGGAGAAAACGAATAAGAGGCATGCATCATGCAAGAAATCCCTTGTTTGTTGTTGTTGTAAGAAGAAATTCCATAGAGTTTCTAGTTGTTATTATTTCAAGGTATGTTCCTTCTATGGAAAGAAAGGACACATTGAGGATTTTTTATTGGAGACGCAAGCCACATTCCATAAAATCAAATGTTTTTAGAGGAATATTGGAAAGAATATTTCCCAAATACAATAGAAAATTTTGATTCGAAAGGAGAAAAAGAGAATCCCAAGTAGTCTATGAAATATTAAGAAATTTTATTAACACTGCAATATGGAAATTGGGAAGCAAAGTGTTGGATGCTATATTTGAAACTTCATATCATGACCCACATGACCAAGAGAAGAGTGTGGAGAGTGACTATTAAAGGGAATTAATATCTCCATACATTTCTATCCGAAAAATCAAAGATTGTTCAAGGATTTACCATAGCAGAGAAGGTCATCTTCACCAACAAAGTAGATAGCAAGTTGATGCCAACATCAAGGGAAACCACTACCTAGTTCTTTCCTTCAATATTGCACTAGAATTTATATTCTTGGATATGTGTTGGAGATTTATGGATGCAGGTCATTGATATCAAGGTAGACTTGAACCTCCATGATAGTTGGTAAAGAAAAAACTATTTGGTGTGCTTGGTTCCTTTGGTAATTTTGTGGAATGTATTCCTATGAGATATGTGGAGAATTAGTTGTAGCTCAAATTGGCATAAAAACTATTTTTCTTTCCATGTTGGATAGTTCATGGTATATGTAATTACTAAATGAATGGCCAAATTCATTGTTCTATGTAACAATGCTTTTGATTTAATATTTTCAATTGATAGGTAGTATTTTTCACTTTATTGCATCTATGTGAATCTACAACTTTGTGGAAATGATTTTCCTTTAACTCATTCTTTGGTTTGTATTATGTAAATCATCGGCTATAACAATTTCTCCAAGTTTTCCATTGGCCATTCCTAATTCTATCCAAATATTGAGGCATTCTCCTCATCCTCAATAATATAGGCATTGACATCACCTACCACCATACATTTGTATGATTTGCTCACTATTTTATAGGAAGTTATTCAATTGACCATGCTATATAGATATGTTGTGTATGTCAAACATAAAATTTGTTTCCATGCTGGAAAGCAATTGATGCTAGAAAAATAAGGTAGTCCACACTTCATTTTGTGTATTTTTTGTGTTATGGCATATAAAAATCACGATTGAATGTGTCATGGGTAATCACATTTAAATAATAAATTTAATGTTAATTTAATTTTGTTGAGTTATTACTTGATGGAACACACACACACACACACACACACACACACACACACACACACACATATTAAATGAGAAAGGGAATGGTTGTTTAGGAGGAAAGTGATTACACATTTCAAGACAAAAAAAAATATTGCAACTAACTTGAGGGAAAGATCACAATTGATTGAAATTGCAAATATGATATCAAAGACTAGAATTCAAAAGTTGGTCTCTATTGGCTAGCAAGACAAACCATCTTCATGTCTAAGAATGAAATATATTTGTACTCAAAATTGTATACCAGAAAATCAATGAGAAAACTTATGTAATGTAGGAACAATTGAAGCTAGAAACTAGAGCCAAATCCATATAGCCAAAACCAAAGTCAAAAGACAAATTTGGAGCCACATAAAAATATAAAGTTAGAGCTATAACCAAGATCCAAATTCGAGAGGCATATTCTAGAGAAGTAGATAGTAGGAACACT
>JASDQU010219476.1:0-15052 GCA_032191745.1 Picea mariana
ATAGGCTAAATTTAACACGTTATTAATGTCATCGAGCAATAGAGTTTGTTGAACCAACTGCTAAATACCCGCAAGGAGACCATCGTTTTCGTGTGCAACAAAGTTGTGGCCACATTATTGTTTAAACCCACCAAACGATCGTTCCCACTTGTAGGGAATAAGTACATGGGTTAGTCTGTATCTTGGTCGTCGACTTTCTTGAATGTGCACAATGTGATGAAGGAAGAGATGGAGAAAAGGGAATCAAAGTGTCGCGCCTGTGCGTTATTTGCAGAAATGGGCATGGTGGACAAACCTGCCTGGAGCTTGTTCTCCTATTTCTTTTTGAAATGCATGTGGCGAAGTGTGGAGATGTCACTGACACAAAACTCTGCAAATGGTTTAAAGGGTTTAACATAATTGTATGCAAAACTTTGGAAATGGTTTAAAGGAACTAGCTAACTAATAGAAAGTGAACATATTTTGACTTCTTACCGAATGTTACAGTCCCTAGCAGGGAAAGGACGAATAAATATCATTGTTAGTCTATTCCAATTAATTCATTAGCACGTTTGTAGCATTTTCCTTGAGCTTTGTATATGAATTTTTTTATTAATTCAAAAATCTAGATATCACTATGGAGCATTCTCACAGAAGGATTAGCACTACATACTATATTGTACTCACAAATCATCTTGGTCTCACATAATTCACAATCAAGAATTCAAATAGAGAATCATAAAAAATAAACTAAGTTTTGCATGATTCACCAATAAAATCATTCGGTGACAAATTATGATTTGATACAAAATAAGCTAAAATAAGCTAAGATTTCCACGATTCACCAATAAAATCATCCGATGAAATTTAGTGATTTGATACAGAATAAGCTAAGCTTTCCATGACTCGCCAATAAAATCATCAGATGAAACTTATTGATTTGATACAAAATAAGCTAAGCTTTCCATGATTCACCAAGAAAATCATCTAGTGAAACTTATTGATTTGATACATAGGGTTGTAGGAGTGGGGGCTTGCTCAATGTAGGGACTGAAGATGCGGAATCCAAAATTATTGATTTAATATAGAGGGTTGTAGGAGTGGCGCTTGCTCAATATAGGCATGTGTCAAGGAGATACAACAAATTTAAGCTAGAAACATCAATGTTCTTATGTTAGTTATAAAGTAGTTGCAATTGTCTCTTATGTTAATTTTTTCACATAGTTGTGTTTTTAATAGTGATTTGAACCTATGTAAACCATATTAATTCCCATAACTACAAGCAAAATGTTGACCCATCATGGTTAGAGAAACTCATGAGGTTGATCTAAAGGAAGGGTATCTAGACATATGAAGTGTAGCATTACTTTAAATACTAGGGCTTACATTTCTTTGGTTTTAGCATATTTTGATTCCTCATTGAGCGAAAAGGTGGGGGGATTTACATTTTTCCATTTAGTTGTTTAATTTTTCAACAAAGGTTTGAAAAATTATATTTTATTTAACATTCTCTTTTATGACAAGTGAGTGTACTTAATTTAATCTTATCAATTGAAGTGTAATTATGTCTATAACTTTTCATTTTGAAAATGTGAAATAAAATAGTCCTTGAAATTTAATTACTATAGATAAATTAAATTAACTGAAATTAAGATTAACATTTCAATTTGATGAATGTACATAATTCAACTTAAAACATAGAGGACAATTTATTGAGTGACTCAAAAGATGGAAAATTTGAAAAAATAATTTAAAATCATTCCTTCAAATTTGATTGGTAGCTGGTGAGTAATTTGAAATGGAGTAAACTAACGCTTCTACTTTTGGAGACCTTTTGGAGCCCGATGAGACGTCTCATGCACCGGACTCCATCCCATAGAACGCCCAACCGGCCGTCATACCCCTCCGCCACCCAGCGCCCCGTTCCACCCCTCTGTCGCCCAGTGCCCTGTTCCGCCCGACGTCCCCTCACATTTATTCCCTGGTATACCTGTTGTCTTCTGCAAACGTGGACGATAGTTGGGTTTGAATTTTGAAATTTAAATATAGGGAATGGATACCCCGCCATCTCAATCCTTGTAAGATGGTTTAATGTATATAGTTATTTTTTATTTGTTACATGGTTTAATGTGTATAGTTATCATTTATCTATTGCAGGGAGCGATGATGGCTCTTCATTTCAATCCTGGGGCGACCGAGTATGGAATCGTGACGAGGGGCGAAGGCAGAATTCAGATCGCATTTCCAAACGGAACAAGCGCCATGGATGTTATCGTTGGATTTGCGGACGTATTTTGGGTTCCTCGTTAGGTCCCATGGAGTTCTTCGGCCTCACCTCCTCTGCAAGGAAAAACCATCCCCAGTTGGAAATACCATTAGATTCGGACCGTTGGATATTGTTTTATTGTGATGCATGAGAGCCATGGCATGATTGTTGCAAATTACTTTCATTTCACATCTGGTTTCTGTGATGGCATTCATATAACTTATTTCTGAGGATGATGCGCAATTATAGTCTTTCTGCAAAGTTTGTTGACAACAACCATAATTTCTCATCATTTATGCAGTGCCTGATTGTTTTTTCTATGGATAAGGATAATTCTTTTGGAAGTAGGGAATCCGACCATACTTGTAGGCTCCAATGCAAAACATTGGCTCTCTGAAACCACTTTAAAATGAGGATATAATGTTTATTTTCATTATAATAGCCAGGGAAAATGAAGCAGGGAAAAATATATTTAGATAGGGCATTTGATTCAAGGGGAATTGGTTTGAACTGAATATTAGAATTGCACTAATTATTCCAGTTAGGCATGCTTTAACATTGGATTCTCTTGAGAATGCTCTTCACTTAATAATAGATTTGTTCATTGTTAACTATGATCAATGCCAATTGTGGTGTATCTCGTTACTACTTTATGTTGTGTCTCCTGTTTTTTAAGATTTTGAACAATTTATATATATATATATATATATATTTGGTTGCCACGGGGAGCACCTGTACCTAGAAGTTAATCCAGATCCTCTTACAAGTTACAACCTCTTGAAGCAGAGAAGCCACTTTGCTAACTAATATGTCACTAAAAAACAATTAATAATTCACCTAAACTTAACTAAACTATATTGTGTATATGTGTCATAGATTCAGATCATCAGATGATTCAACCATAAAGTTAATTAACTTTGTGGTTACAATTGGGATAACCTGTCTGATGTGTCTTATCTAATTTTGGAAAAAAAAATTACCAAACAAAAGCAACCTACATTCAAACTAGATAATGTACACAAACATGGAAAGGATAGCCAAGACAATAATATTAAATTATATTTTCTTATCAATAATATTGAAAATAAAGTTTTTATCTACTATTTTTTTTTCTATCACAATGTATTTACTATTTTTTTTGCACTTTTGTTACTAATATTTTTTTGCATTTTGTTTTTATGTTATCACATTTGCATAACTTTCCATACATTTTCATAACCTTCTAATATTGAAGTTGTAATATAATTTTTTTCATATAAAATCGATGTTAATATTTACTAACCAATCCACTATATGTTAGACCACATTGTTTTCTTACCCATATACATCAACATATTAGACAATTAAATTTCTTATACATCAACATATTAGACAACTGAATTTCTTTGCCGCTTTAAAAATATTTTCATATTAGACAATTGCATTTCTTAAAATTAACTTTACATACTCATCACCTCTTTAAAAAAATATTTTCATATGTCCTTAAAACATAGCATCCCAATTCCAAATACCATTGAACGCCACAATGATTTATGAGTTGAAAACAATACCTCTACCAATCTCAGGGTGTTCGTTTAAAGTAGCATATATTAGCACAGACTCAAACTTGGCGTTTGTAGCTGATGAACGTTGAAAGGTGGGTCGGCGAGAGAGTTGAAGTAATGCCGGTTAATAATCCAAATTTGGTAATTTCAAAAGTTAATCATTTAAATGTGGCAATCATATGGTGCTATAGTAATTTCTTAATATGTTTAGGTAAATGTTAAAAAGTAAAGAAGTTAACAGATGCATTCAAAAATGCAAAGAAGTTATGAAGAGTAAATCACATTCATTGATTTGGGAGGACGACTAAAAATATGCCAACATCTTCAATTGTTAGCCATCAGATTATAATTTTAGATTAAAAGGTCAGTAATTGTACCCATTACCAATAGATGTACACCTTTCAGTGTACTAAAATATATCTAAAATACTTGACAAGTATGGAGGATTCCCTTTCGTTTTGTCGTATACCTCATGTTATCACATGGCTAAGAGTCATACTTGCAACATCTTTGTCTTTTTGTTGTAATGCTCTATTTTGACAAGACCTATTATTGTTTATTTTGAGCGTATTCCAAAGGGTATTCCAAAAGCATGGATGACTTAAAGTTGTTCGATAAATGCATCATTATGTGGATTATATTTTAAAACTGTAATGATATGATTACTAGTATCATAGGATGTGTGTTTATTTTATATATATATGTTGAGTAATTTGGATGTCATTTGGGGATTATGACAATGTATTGATTTATAATTTGATATGATGATGATTAAATCATAATATATTATGAAGTATGTTGATTTATGAGATTAATTAATGATTATACGATATGTGTGATTATTTTGTTATATATTATAGTAGTAATGATAATCTATCAAGTGTGATGGATAGGATCTTTAGAGAGTGAGTCGATATATATAGACCCAATATGGGGTCAAGAGACTAAATGTCTCAATTGGCTGGATGCTATAATATGCATATATGCTTATGATATACTTTGGTTATTTGGACAATGCTATTTAATGTTGTGTTCGTAGATGTGTGCAAGAACATAGGTTATCCTTGCCAACCAAGCCTACACATAGGAAGAGACTATCAAAAGGAGTTGTGGTAGGGGATCTACAAGGAGAGATGGAGGTTTTCCCACCTACTAGAAACTACCTCCATGTAGAGTAGGTTGAAGTGCATATGTCCTCACCTAGAGGATTACATGATGTTATGAGATCATGACACGAAGGTTTCCTATTAGGATGAACCTAGGAGCACACAATAAAGGGGTAGAGTCCTTATTCCTTAATAGACCATGAGTCTCTCACCAACAATAAACAAGATGAAGTTAACATGGTCTCAATCACATAATATCATATCCCTCTCCATATGAATATATGCATACAAAGTTGGAGTGACGATGGCCTCACCCTTTGGTATTGTTTAGGATTCCTTGTTCCAAAATAAAAAAATATGTTATGTGCATGCCATTTAGAAACAATATTCACGTGGATGGAGTGTATTGATTTAAATAATGATCTAAGTGCTCTTTTTTAAATATAAAATACATTGATGAGTAAATGTAATGTCCCCAACCGGGCTAGGAGGGGAAATTATGTTTTATGTCCCAAATTTTTTATTCCTTCTTATGTGAATGTGTTGTTAACTTCTTACAAATAGTTTGCTCAATGAGGAATATTGTCAAACATATAACATACATCCATTACAAAAAAAATAGAACAGATAAAATGACATCTTATTATGGATGGAAACTCACAAGACCTGTACAATAATATCTAATGGTTGTAATAACAACTTCAGAATACTCCTAAGAAACACAAATCTAGTGGCTTCCAGGAAGCTACATAATCTACTATAGAAACAACATAGGAAAACTTGGAATGATGTTAATCCATTGACCCAAGACTCACTAATCCCAACACTGCTAAGATCCAGTAATACCCACTCTGCAAGTGGCCTTCCAATCATGTCCTCAGCTCCTCGCAATCCCGATCTGGAAAATTGTTGTAACCCCAATGTGCAGAAGTCCTCGCGGGACAAATGTGAGGCATCTAGTGGGGCCTCGCGAGACAACCCTAGCTCAACTTGTGGAGGTGTTGCCTCCTACAAATGCGCGAAAACCCTCTGGCACTTGTTGATTCGACACTCAGCCTTCTCCTAAAACTTGCCCCAAACACCCTGCGCAAGCCGATATGCCTCCCAACTCTTTGTAGCAAGAAACCAAACACAATAATGAACTTCAATGAGAACTCTTGATGAATTCTCCTCTTTGTCTAGCTAGGGTGGATATTACACCACTAAAACTAAACCTGCAGTGGAAGGGTTTTTCCCAATACCCCAACAAAAACACTATCTATAAGAGCACTCCAATAACATATCAAATCATAATGCTAAATAGAAGGGTCGCCCCTCTATTTATCCTTCCTTGGGCCTTCTAGATATTTCCTAGTTACTTTATTTTTCCCTCCAACTCTAATTAAATATAATTATTTATTTTATTTAATGTTATTTTTCGGATTTGTCGTTCTTTTAACTCAGTGACACCAAATAAATCACTTGAATCCCTTTTTCTTATTGACTATATCCTATTGATTCATCCTCCTTCAGTTGGAAGGGGACATTGCAGTCCTCCCTTCCCAAGATTGCTTGTCCTCAAGCAACTCCATATTAGGGTGTTGTAAGATCTGATCTCCTTCCCAGGTAGAATCTTTTGTGGGAAATCATCTCCATACAACCAAGTATTCTCGAATGACCTTGCTCCTTAGTGTTTGTTCCCTGACATCAACAATCCTCTCGGTAGCTAGAACCAACTTTCCTTCCTCATCAAGTGGAGGAAGATATGTTGAAGCAATGACATGTTGTCCCAATGCCTTCTTGAGGCAGGATACATGGAAGGTGTTTTGGATCCTACTATCCTCTGGTAGCTCCAACTCACATGCTACTTCCCCAATTATCTTGACTACTATGTAGGGTCCACAAAAACGAGGCTTCAATACGAAGCATAGCTTTAATGACTAGCAATTAGTCTTCTCAAGCTTTTTCTTCCACTTTCAAGAAATTTCAAACCTTGGCTTCCTCGATGTGAAGTATATCATCAAACAAAGAAAAGTATAACCATTGGGAAATAGTCTCAAACTTAGCCTTGGTATCCTTATGGCACAAGTGCCACACAATGGAAACCTAACTTTTAAATCCACACAAGAATATAACAACTCAACCAATGGATTCATTCCACCACTCAATACAACAATTCTTCCCCCACAACCAAGGTAGTAGGTTCCAAACCCTTATGATGATTTGGATGCATATTGCATGGTGTAGATGTGACACATTGAGGGGAAAATACAACTTAGGGATTATCATCTTAGTTCCCCTAAGAAATGAAAACAAAAATTAGTTGGTTGTCAGAGAGAGTGAAATCTCCCATAAATTTCATTAAAAGGATACCATCATAATCAAATATGAAGGTGCTTTGCTTAGAGAGCATGGATTTATCTAGTTTTTTCATAACTCGCTTGTGGCTAACCCTTAAATTGTACAAATTAACAATAAATCTATCTAGTCCCCCTATTGATATTTATTAAGGTCATATAGCCCAAGCCTAACATTAAGGGCATCTAGAAAGAATGCTCTCATGATAGCATGTGAAAAAGGTAAGTCCCAATTTTTTCATCTTGGGATTCCACATTGTTAAAGTCACTTCAAAGAATCATATTGAGCTCTAGCAAGCACTCAACTAGAAATTCCTAGTGCTAGGCACATTCCTTCACCACATTGGGTGAATACATATTTCCAAGGACAAGAACCTTTACATCTAGTTTAATGAGATCCACACCACTCAATTAAATGGTTTGGTACCTTGATCAATTACACGTGATATAAACTTGGGTGAGATGAGAGTGTCTAACCCACCTTGAATTTCTTCATGAAAGTATGAAAATCTATAGCACTAGTCCACCAGACCATATATGATTGAAGATTGATCTTAAGGAAAAACTAGTAACCTTCACTTCTTATAGACAAGGATGTTTTAATCTAAAATCAATCTATGAATTCTTCTCACTGTGGTCTTCCTAAGTGGCCCTATAATACCCCTTACATTCCAAGATGTAACTTCATGGGAAACCTTCTATGATATCTTTTATTTCCTCCCCATCCTTATCTATGATCACCTAGTAGGAGTTACTGGACACAATGTTTTTCTTCTCTGCACTTGTAGAACCTAGTGGTCCATGGTATTAGTCTTTGGTAGAAAACAAAACCTTCTTTGGAATCCATGGTGTCCTTCCCATCAAGCCTTGGAGGTAGTGATTGGTCCCTTCAGCTACTATCCCCACGAGGTGTAGTAGCCCAAGAAGATTCATGTGATCTTTGTACATAATCGAAATGTCTAGCTTGGAGAATATTGGCCCATAACTAGTTGTAACCTTATCTCAAACCTTGGGGGCCATGACACCTTTTCCTTTCTTACTCATTTGGTTCTATTCACCACATTTACTAAAGTTTGAAGCCTTTTGGGTCCATAAAGTCGAGGGGGGGGGGAGCATATCAAAGGAGTCAACCTTAGTCAACAAAGGGAAATGTCTAATCCTATGGTAAGGGCTTTGACAATGAAAAATTACTAACCACTAACCTATAAAGGAAAATTACTAACCACTAACCTATACACAATATTGTTAAATTAGATAAGACACATGAGACATGTTATCCCAATTATAACCACCAAGTTAATTTAGGTAAGACATATAAGATAGGTTATCATATTGTAGCCAGAAAGTTAATTGTTGATTTTGTGGTTAAGTTTTTAAATTATTTGAATCTATAATTGAAATACACAATATTGTTAAATTAGATAAGACACATCCCCCGGATGGGGTGACACATGGGCCACACGCGTCGTCACATGGGGTGATTACGAGGGAAGTTAAATCCCCATGCCGCCACCCTTCCCCCCGTCCAGTCGTGATGGTTAGTCTGCAAGAGAGACAAGGTTTAGTGCGTTGGGCCTTAATTGAGACCCAAGCTCGGCTCATCGGCTTCAGTACGATTTCGGTTATGGCCATTACACCTGCACTAATGGCTACCAGAGCCATCAATGCCTCTGCCCTCTTGGTATTTTCACCTTACGGGAAGTTCTGTTTAAATGTAAATTCCTAACCCTAGTGCACCCACTTGAGGTTCTAAAATCCTCTCATCAAACTCTAAACCAACTCTTAGGATGCACAAATCCATAACCAAATTCCTAAGTGGGATGCACAAATTCCCTTTAATTTGTGCACTTGGTGACTCCATCTCTTTAATTTGGGCCTCTTTTATTTGTGCACTCAACCTCTTTGATTAAGGCATTGCCATAATTCTAAATCTCCTACACTTACCTTTCTAGAACTTAGTTTGTGAATTCCTCATGGGATTTCCCCTTGATCTTTGAGGCTCTAAAATACTCGTATTGAACCAAAGTGGAAATACTCAATGACTCTACCTCCTTGATTTGAAGTTTTAAAATACTCTTATTAAACCAACCCCCTAGTTAGAAGCAGTCAGTGACTCCACCTCCTTGATTTGGTCCCTTTGATTTGTGTAATCCACTCCTCTAATTTGTGCACTCCATCTCTTTGATTTGGGCATTGCCACATTTTCTAATCCCCTTGGTGGGTTGCACTAATTATAACATGCTTCTATTCCTCCCTAGAATCCAACTTTTACCTCTCTTCACAATCATCCTTTTATTCATCCCTATAATCCAACTTTTACCTCTCTTCTTTTGATATCGATCATAGAAAACTAAGGGAGGTGAGTGGCTTTGGGTATATAAATTTTGTGCACTTCCCCACATTCATTTCTTTTTTCTTAAGAGAATTTTATGTTATTTGGTTCCAAGTTCTTTTATAAATTTTCATTTCAATTAGGAAAAATACGTTTGTGATCATTCCATAAGTGAATATTTATCAAAAATATTTTTTTATCCATAATTTGCCTTATTTTTTGTTACCATTTTTTCCCGTGATTTGCCATTATTTTTTTCAACCATGAGAATGGTGGCATGTGTGATCATCCCATATGATTCAAATTGGATTTGCATAAAATCATAGAATGGCTAATGGCTCTTATTAACACAAGGCACTCAACAAATATAGAAGCTTAAGTTCATGGGTACAAAAGCAAAAGTTTGTGGTTGTAGAAGTTGATGATAAGGTACTAAGATGTGATTGATAGTGTGTGAAGGGCCCAATGCTAGATCAACTAGCTTCCACATTTCCACACAGTGATGCACTACCAATGTAAACATTGAGATATTAAAATAAAGAAAGATAAAGGAGAGAAAGATAAAAAGAAAAGAACCATGCATTGGGTTGTTGCCAGAAGAAAAAAGAAAAAGTAAGAGAAACGCTAGAGTTGGGGGAGCTGAATAGTTGGAGATGTTTGGTCTTGCAGCTAATCCCCACTGAGTCGACTCTTCTATAAACTCAAGCACAACAAATATTGGAAGGAATGCTGTATAAAAATTCATGTGAAATGATTGCAAACGAACGAGAGAGCCAAACTTCATTGTAACCTGCAAATTGTTGAAAAATAAAAATTGACCATAGAAATTCAATGCTAGATTTTTTTCCTTCAAGTTTCTCCAAGTCAAATTATGTCATGTGATTACATTGTGTTTACTTAATTACTGTGTTTTGGTTTATTGTTGAGTATATTATAGTGAGTAGAAGTGACATGCATTGTTTGAAATTGTCTTATCACCCTTGTTCTCTTGCTTATAATGGTTGGATTCACTAGACTTCTCATGGTTGGCTTCATTGGAATTCTCACCCCTGTTCTTTTTCATATAATGGTTGGCTTCTCTAGATGATTTAATTAGTGCCTAGAGAAGAGTGATGGTGGAGGAATTAGATTTGTTTCCATAGTCTCAATTTCTAAGCTAAGCTGGCAATTTGTATTCCTTCTATTTAGTGTTTTATCTCCTTCCAAGACCATTGGGTATTTAAAGGAATTCATGGGAACTCTCCAGTTCTTGCATATTGTATAAATGTGAATTTAAATTGACTCCTACATACATGTACACCATGTCTACTCCCACATCATGCCAACTGTAAAGTTTGTATGGTGAAGCATTGGGGATCATTCCCACCACCTATCTTATCATGTTCATTCATAAATTCATAAAGGGGGGTTTTAAATTGTGAAAAATAAAGTTAATATATATTGTAGGTACTAGGGAATGATGTGGGGTATGAGAGAATTTATATAATAATAATAATAATAATAATAATAATCTTTTTATATAATAATAATAATAATAATAATAATCTAGTTTTAAGGTCACGACCAAGCTAGACACCAAATTGGTATATGAGACCCCTTGTTTGTGGGAAAGGGTTTATCTAGTAAATTGTTACCTTCCTCAATACATTGCATAATGGCTTTAAACTACAGCTAATCTATCGCATAAGCATAGACAACAACATTATAGTTCGTTTGTGGTCCATATAACGACCTTTGCAAATAACACAAAAGAAAACATTACATTTTCCTGTAGTTAAGAAACAATTGAGAAAAGCATTGTTGTAAATGGGTATTTCCAATGTAATGGTGATCAATAACCACCCAACAACATGGCATTAAATGTTGTGTGGGGTGGTATATAAGAAATGTTGTGTCGGGTGGTGTATAAGTTGTTGGATCTGAAGCAATGCAGATCAACTATTTATACACTATACACTACCCACGTATCATTTAATGCACCCAACAACATAGCATTAATGCAGCCAACAACAAAGCATTAAATATGTATCATTTAATGCGCCCAACAACATAGCAGCCAACAACAAAGTATTAAATGTTGTGTAGAATGACATATAAGTATTTGGATTTAAAAAAATTTAGATCCAACAACATAGCATTAATGCACTCAACAACAAAGCATTAAATGTTGTGTAGGATGACATATAAGTATTTAGATCTAAAGAAATTTAGATCCAACAACTTATACGCCACCCCTTAATGAGCCACGAAAGTGAGGTTGAATAAAAATAAAAGAATGGTGCAAACGATTTGTACAAATAACCTTTATTAAATAATTGGCAATCTAGATAAAGTGGAATTGAATCTATTGGACGGGTTGAATAAAAATAAAAGAATGGTGCAAACGATTTGCACAAATAACCTTTCTTAAATAATTGGCATTCTAGATAAAGTGGAATTGAGTCTATTGGAGACTTGTTCAGGGAATGCAATCAGAGATGGAAATTGAATTTTAATTTTATAGAGGATATGTGCTTATGAAATAGCCTGGCCATAAACCTAGTATTTACAAATCGGAATTATGACAAAAATGGAATTTTTTTTTGCAATAATTTATCATGATTTGTTTTAATCGATATTTCCATGGAAGAATGGTGGTATATTGAAGATCCAATTTCACCATTTAATTTTCCATGATCAGTTGCATATAGAGGATCCAATTTCACCTTGTATTCATTATTTTCTCTAATTTCACCTTTTGTTTACCTTTTTTTCTATAAATATGACACCTTTTGTTTACCATTTTCATGCCAGGACCAAATCTGAGTCATAAATCTCCGCGGCAGAAGGAAAAAGTTTAGTATATACAAAACGAAAATAACTTCTTATTGCATGATGAGGTATTGAGGTATTTACATGGATTATTGCTACTCATTCAAAAATAGTGTCTCCTCTAGATTTACAAAGATTTACAGAAAAATAAAAACAAAATCTGTGCCATTCAAGTTTTCACTTGAATGCCAAGATATTGAAGGAGCGTGAGCGTTCTCTCTCGTGCTCTTTCTCTCTCGCAGGGGCCGTAGGCGAGCGAGTCAAGGGAGGAAGAATCACCGACTCCTCCTGCGACTGCAAGATCTCCCTCAACCTTTTCTCATTGAGATTAAACGCCGAGGCCAGGCTTCGGCTTTCCATGATATTGAATACAGAATTCCTCCCTGAAATCAAACAGGGAAGATAACAAAATGAGCATATTCGAAAAAGATTGAATGCAAAGAAACTTGAAACGATGACGAGACGCTAGTTTTTTTCTACTACCTGCGAGGAACTGGGGACGGTTTTTCCTTGCAGAGGGGGTGAAGCCGAAAGAACTCCATGGAACCTAACGAGGAACCCAAAATACGTCCCCAACACTAACATCCATGGCGCTTGTTCCGTTTGGAATGCGATCTGAATTCTGCCTTCGTCACGATTCCATACTCGGTCGCCCCAGGATTGAAATGAAGAGCCATTATCGCTTCCTGCAACAGATAAATGATAACTATATACATTAAACCATGTAACAAATAAAAAATAACTATATACATTAAACCAACTTACAAGGATTGAGATGTGGGGTATTCATTCCCTCCATTTAAATTTCAAAATTCAAACCTAATTATCGTCCACTTATGCAGAAACAGCAGGTATACCAGGGAATAAATGCTAGGGGAAGGTATACCAGGGAATAAATGCAAGGGTACATCGGGCAGAACGGGGCGCTGAGCGGCGGAGGGATATGACGGTCGGCTGGGCGTTCTACGGGATGGAGCCGGTGTCCCAGACGTCCCATCGAGCTCCAAAAAGGTAGAAGCGTTAGCTTACTTCATTTGAAATCAACCTTTCAAATTTGATCGCCGTGGATAACCCAAACCAAGTTAACACATCGATAAACCCAAGTTACCACATCTATCGGTAGCTGCTGTCAGAAAATAATTTGAAATCAGCCTTTCAAATTTTTCAAAGTTAGCACATCGATCGGTCGTTGGCGATCGGTGGTAGCTAGTGTCAGAAAAATAATTTGAAATCAGAACTTCAAATTATAAAAATTCAGGACATCGATCGGTAGCTGGCGTCAGAAAATAATTTGAAACCAGCGGTTCAAATTTGATCACGGTGGATAATACAAGTTAGCACATTGAGGACAAGTAATGAGTGGTTCAACGTGGGGTGCGGTAACTGGTGTCAGAAAATAATTTGAGTCTCGTGTTACCCACCGTGAGGATAAGGGGCAAGCATTATCCACCAGGCAAACATTATCCACCATAGTGCATGGTTATGTACTCCATAATGAATGTAATGTTCATAACTTCAGCATGCATGTCATCTCTCAAACAATAACCGGCGATCATTCCTCCGGCAAACCGCATAACACAAACTGTCGTGAACTCCTGACGGGACGTGATGTACAACGAGTTGGTCGAAGAGACGTGAGGTCAGGCGATGTTTAATGCTGCACCTCTACCTTGTTTACTCATCCGCGTTCATTTGAGCGCTCATTTTTGAATTTGATTGCCTCACCCTGCATTTACCCTCGAATCCTCAACTTGCGACCATTCCACAGTTCTCCATCCCCATCTCACCGAGCAGGCTCTTACGACCATATTTGCAGAACCCATGAAACTTAGATTCGGTTTCCGGATCAAAGGCTTCATAACAAGCTCGCACAGGGACTCCTCAATGTCAGATCTGAAAGAAAGCATATAAGAAGACTTCTATGAGAAGATTTTGGTCTATAAAATCACAAATTTGGTCAAGGGACACTGGAAATGCTTTCGCTTTCCTCTGTTAGACGAATAAGTTGAGCAAATCGCTCCTTTGATTAGTTTAGTTAACTGTCAATTGTTTGGTTTCTTGTTTTCATCGCTGAGTGAGTGAACTGTTAGACGCTTCGTTGTTTACGAAGCATTTCCTTGCATGTAAATTCCTTTATATATCAATTCAAATAATGAGATCTGCGTGGTGTTTTGTGCTATTCTGTTCTGCGGTTCTGTTAAAATCGTTTTCTGTTTTCTCTGTTCTATCAATCCGTTTTTCTGTTGCCGCAGATTTGTTTTTCATGGTATCAGAGCAGGCTGCAGATCCAGCCTCTGTCCAGCTTGCCGAATTGCAAAACGTTTTTCAGCAAGCTCTGTAAGAATTGCAATTCTGTTTGTTTTTTTTCTGTGCAATTCGTTTTTTTTTGCCTAGATTTAGGCCACAGTATCGTGCACAGGAAGGAGGAGCCGTCCGTATATATTTTTTTGAGCAGAAAATGGCCAGCATGAGCAACCAGGCTCTCATGCAAGCACCTGTTTTTAACGGGTTGAATCATAGCACTTGGGTATCCAAGATGAAAGTTTTTCTGAGCTGTCATGAATGCTTAGAGATTGTCGAAGATGGAGTTACCTTGCTGAAAGCTGAAGATCGAGATGCATTGGATCGGGATGCGAGACGCACTTACACAGAAGTGGTCAAGAAAAATGCAAAAGCCT
>JASDQU010219478.1:0-17964 GCA_032191745.1 Picea mariana
CGATGATGAGAATGTTGCTAGATATCTGAATGGTCTGAGATACGACATTCAGGATGAAATAAGCGTGTTGACCATCCGAATGATGGAGGATGCTTACCAATTGGCTCTGAAATTTGAGGAGAAGCTAAGACGAAAGCAAGGTCAAAGAGGAAGAGGCAGAAGCCAGCCAAGAGGAAAATCAGTTGCCTAGGACAGAAGCTAGAAGCCCAAGGAAGACTGGAAGAAACCTCAAACTCGAATTGAGAGAGGAGGAAGTTCACAGCGAGGGAAATATGCTAAACAGAGAGGACAACATACTGAGCAGAGAGGAGATTACGCTGATGGAAATACTTTTCCTCGTACTAGAGGTAGAGGAAGAGGAAGAGGTGGAGTCATTACATGCTTCACATGTGGAAAGAATGGGCACAATTCTTACGAGTGTCCAGATAAAAAGAAGGAGACTGGGGAAGCTCACATCACCAAGGCATAGAGGCCGGATATTGAGGCAGAAGATGCTGAGGACGGAAGATCGCTAATGATGTGAAAATCTCTTTTGACACCTAAGAAGGAGGTGGAGAGTTCAGTCCAATGGAGCAGATTATTCCAGACTGCTTGCAAAACCAAGGACAGGGTGTGCAAGGTTATTGTAGACAGTGGAAGCACTGATAATCTCGTTTCAACCGAGATGGTAGAAAAGCTGGAGCTGCAGACGAGTGAACATCCAAGCCCATACAGAATTTCTTAGTTGCAAAAGGGACATCAGGTAACTGTCGCTAAACAATGTTTAGTCGAGTTCAAGATAGGAGGATATAATGATAAGATCTTGTGTGATGTTATTCCTATGGATGTTTTTCATCTATTGCTGGGTAGACCATGGCAATATGACAGAAATGTGATTCATGATGGGAGAATGAACACATACACCCTGGAGAAGAATGGGAGGACACACATGTTTCTTCCAATCAAGGATAAGGAGGTGAAGCCGGAGGTAAGTAACACTATACTTCTCATGAGTGGGAAGGAACTTCTTACCGAGGTTAAGAAGAAGGAAGAACCGCAATTCTTTATGGTCAAAAAACCGAGGATTGTTCTAACTAGCATGAGGGTTGATGATCTACCAGAAGAGATTTAGGAACTGTTAGAAGAGTTCGCTGATATAGTCGTGGATGAATTACCTCATTCGTTACCACTAATAAGGAGTGTGAGTCATCATATCGACCTCATACCAGGAGCCATCTTACCAAACAAAGCTGCATACAGATTGATGCCACAGGATAATGAAGAGGTTAAAAGGCAGGTCCAGGATTTGATGGACAAGGGGTTGGTCAGAGAAAGCTTGAGTCCATGTGCTATTCCAACAGTACTCAGTCCGAAGAAAGAAGGAGGCTGGAGGATGTGTATTGACTCTAGGGAGATCAACAAGATAACCATCAGGTACAAATTTCCATTGCCGAGGATGGATGATCTGATGGATTGCTTGAGTGGAGAAAAATATTTTTCGAAGATTGATTTGAAAAGCGGATATCATCATATTCGCATGAGAGAAGGTGATGAATGGAAGACAACATTCAAGACAAACGAAGGGTTGTATGAATGGCTTGTTATGCCATTTGGCTTAACAAATGCATCGAGTACCTTCATGAGGTTGATGAACGAATTCCTAAGGGAGTTCATCGGAAAATTTGTCATTGTATATTTGGATGACATACTGATTTTCAGTAAATCAGTGGCAGAGCACTTGAAGCATTTGGCTACAGTGACGCAGAAACTATAGCAGGAGAAGTTGTTGATAAATATGAAGAAATCTTCATTCATGAAGATGGAGCTCATTTATCTGGGGTTTGTTATATCTGCAAATGAGTTGAGGATGGATCCAAATAAAGTGGACGTGATCAAGAATTGGCCATCACCAAAGAACATATTTGAGGTGAGAAGCTTTCACGGATTGGCTAGTTTCTACTGAAAGTTCATTAGGAATTTCAGTGGAATTAGTGCAGCAATGCTAGATACAGTGAAGAAAAGACATAAATATTTTCACTGGACAGCAGAGGCCGAGAAGAGTTTCAACTTGTTGAAACAGAAGATTACAAAACAACCAGTTTTGGTGTTGCCGGATTTCTGAAAGACATTTTAGGTGAAATGCGATGCAAGCGGGTTTGCAATAGGAGCGGTCTTGAGTCAGGATGACAGGACGATTGCATACTTCAATGAGAAGCTGAATGAGGCGAAGGTGAAATACTCCACATATGACAAGGAGTTCTATGCTATCATACAAGCACTAAAGAAGTGGAGGCATTACTTGATCCCGAAAGAATTTGTTTTATATAGCGATAATCATGCATTACAGTTTGTGACTCAACAAGAGAAGTTGAATCAGAGACATGTAAAATGGGTAGAGTATATGAAGAATTTCACATTTGTGATTAAACATATTTCAGGTACTGCTAACAAAGTTGTTGATGCTTTGAGCAGGAAGTGTTTGCTGTTGCAGGAGTTCCAAGTCAAGACATTGGGTTTTGATGATCTCAGGGACATGTATGCAGATGATCAGGATTTCAAAGAAGCATATGAGGCAGCTGAGAATCCAGTTCTCAGAGATAGGAGCCAGTGGGTCGAGTATATGATCCAGGAAGGATTTCTCTTTAAGGGTAATCAATTATGCATTCTGAATTGCTCCATGAGGGAGAGCCTTTTAAAGGAGAAACACAGTGGAGGATTGGTCGGACACTTCGATCATGACAAGATGTTTGCGAAGCTTAGCGAATCATACTTTTGGCCAGGGATGCGATCAGAGGTCAAGAAATTTGTGGATAGATGAAGGATTTGCCAGCATTCAAAGGGGAGGAGGCAAAATGTGGGTTTTTATCAACTGTTACCCATACCTGAGAGGCCATGGGAGGAAATCAGCATGGATTTCATACTGGGATTGCCAAGGACACAAAGGGGTTTCGATTCAATCTTTGTGGTGGTGGATAGGTTTTCCAAGATGGAACACTTTATCCCATGTCAGAAAATCAGTGACGTGACTCACATCGTGAATCTGTTTTTCAAAGAAGTCATTCGACTTCACGGCCTACCGAAAAGCATAGTTTCGGACAGAGATACGAAGTTCGTAGGACACTTTTGGAGGACGTTATGGAAGAATCTAGGAACTAATTTGGCATTTAGTTCTACTTATCATCCTCAGACGGATGGATAGACGGAAGTGGTGAACAGGAGTCTGAGAGACTTACTGAGGAGCTTAGTGACAGAGCACCACAGCCAGTGGGATAATATATTACCACAGGCCGAGTTTGCATATAATGACTCAGCGAACAGGAGTACAGGCCAGAGTCCATTTCAGGTTGTCTATGGCATGCAACCGAGAGGAATTTCTGAACTGAGGGATTCAGAACAGACTGTAACTAGGAGCGCTAGTGCAGAGGAATTCGCAGAGGCAATGAGAGAACTTCATAGCCAGGTGAAGCAGTGACTGCAGAACTCAAGTCAGGAGTATAAGTGCAGAGCATATCAGCGGAAGAGACAACTTTAGTTCGAGGTTGGTGAGTTAGTTTTGGCACATTTGCGAAAAGAAGGGTTCCCGAAAGGAACATATAATAAGCTTAAGATGAAGAAGATCGAGCCATGCAAGGTCTTGAGAAATTTTGGGGAAAATGCTTACGAGATTGAACTACCGAATGGAATCGGAATTTATCCAATATTTAATGTCTTGGATTTGTACCCATACAATCCTGAGGAAGCAGGAACAGGAGATGAACAACCATTGATTCAGTGGCGGAAGCAGATGCCAGTTGCAGAGAAGCCGCAGATGGAGTACATACTGGATTAGCGAGTGAGTAAGAAGACCAGAAGGAAAGAATGCTTCGAATATCTGGTCAAGTGGAAGAACCATCCAGTGGAATATTCCAGCTGGGAGAACGAAGCAGAGATTCTAAGGCATGGACATACCGTGCACGAGCTCATGGACAGGAGCCCATGAATATTTTCAAGCAAGGGAGTATGATGCAAGAGCTTTGCCCACATCAAGCGAGCCAGTGCGGAAGGCAAGAGATAGCTGGACAAGCGCCAACACAAATTTTGAAGAAATCACCTTGGAAGTTGTTGCACAGTCATAAATGTAATAGTTTAATGAAGCGCACTTGTATAATGTAAATGGACCTTGAGCGGATTGCTCTCATCCTTAGTAGATAGAAGGCATTTATGCTAATAAATGTAAATTAGGTAGAATTGAATGAGTAGATTAGACAGTTTGTAGGAGCTGGAGAGAAAATGGATATAGACACCCTCATTGTATCATTGTAACATTAGCTAAGATAATCAGATTAAAGCAGGAAGAGAAACAGAGAGCTATGTAGCAGACTCCATGTACAGATCTTGAATTAATAGAAGGAAATTGATTCAGACTCATGGTGTTCATATTCTCTGTGTATGCATCTTAGAATGTTATGATTTTGAATGTTTACTTCCTGTTATACATTTTCTTTTATGCTGTGTATGTGATTTCATGTTTGAATTTTGAAGTCTGAAGGGAAGTGGAATGAGTTTCAATTGTTTCTCAATCTGAGCAAGGATTTCTGCAAGGAGTGCAGTTGAAGTCGTCTGCAAGGAGTGCGTTGACAGAGGCTTAGAGAGAGATAGCTTTTGTTCTCATTCATCCCAAAGGTGCAGTTGGGAACAGGAGTCATGCAAGGAGTGCGCAGGCCAGATAAACACCTCAGGGTTGTGAACCTGAGTGAAGTGTGAAGAGACTGTTGTTGCAGGTGTGCGCAGGGTCGAAGAAACTCAACACTTTGAAGTGTTTGAAGGTTGCCGCAAAGAGTGCGAGCAAGAGGCTTCTTTCTGAGAGCTTAAAGATATGGGAAAATATTAGGAAGTATAGAACCTTCAAGAAATTGTCAAGAGAAGCACAAGGAGTTTTGCCGTGAAGTGTTTAAATAGGCGTTGCGATTTTGCATGCAGGCGAACAAGTTCTCGTGGAAGAACACTTGATCGTTCGCAGGAATTATCAAGGGAGAAACGGACGGTCGGAATTCCTTGAAGAGAATTCACGACATCCCGTGAGCCGTTAGATCTTGTGGAAGTGCGAGGGAGATACAGTGAAGGTATCAAGAGGTTTAAAGCTCAGGAGGGGCAGAGCTGTTGATCCGAGTCGCAAGGACTGTTGGATTCACACATGACATCACGCATCGGGGTTTCGTGGGTGGAAGTCCCGTGAATTTGTAGCAATAGGAATCGTGATATTGCAATATGCGATATCTCGATGCGTACGAGAACAATGTGGGGCCACAAGGGTCAGAGTGGTGGACAGGTGGCACGAGTTATCGGGTTATCACAACGGGAAATTCCAAAACATTGACATTAGGATTCGCGAACCCTGAATTTCCGATGAGGTGAGGCGTTGAATAGTCAAATCGTGCGTGCATCGAAGTTTCGACGTATTGGTAATCAGGAGTCGGGAAAGTAAGTTGTTTGATATCACAAGTAGTGAAATCGCGATAGGAGAAACCCTGATAGGAGAAGGTCAGTGTTGACTAGTTGTCAGGTCTCGGGGATTCGAGAGGCCTACGCTCGACCATTGGATCTGCGAAGTCATGAGTTCTGATCTCCTGAGTATAAAGAGGAGATCGCGGTGAGAGTTCTGTGGGTGCAGATTTCCCGATAGGGAAATAGAAGGACCGGTTAGTGTTCTTCGGGCCGTGAGAAGAAGAAGATCCTGTGAGCAGACGTGCTTGCGAGCGTGGCTGCGTCACATAAGGTTTTGAATAGAGGATAACAAGAGCGACCTAAATTCATTGTGGCCTTAAGAGGAATCAACAACAGAGGGAACTCTGAGCCAAAAACAAAGGAGCAAAACGAACAATTACACCAGCGCGGCCATAATGTAAGCATAAGGGTTTCACACACAAAATTTGGGCATCTCTGTTGATGAATATTCTAGGTACAGAGTGTAAAATCAAACCTCGGTCTATCATGAAAGGCCTGTCACTTCTACCTGCCAACTAAAATGAGGTACAGAGTATGATCGTGGTGTGATTAATTCCCATGACATGTTATGGGTGAAGTCGATTTTCAAAGGCTAGGAGAAGATGTGTTTTACAAGCCAAAAGCATATCGAAAATTTAAAATCAAAATCGATTTACCAAGATTTTTAAATGAAACAAGCCTATATTCCATTTGCCAATCAATTCTTGGTATAAAAAGGCTCCAAAATATAATCTTACAATCCAAGAGCAAGTCAAAACACATGTTTCATTGATATATGATAAGCTTCAAAGCAAAACAACATTCATTAAAAGAGTTGTAAGCGTATTTACCCTTCTAAATACTAAGCCTTAGATACAATTGTAATACGATTATAAGTTTTAATGCTTCATTCATGCTTTCAGTCATGAATGAAGCACGGAAAACGCAAGATAAAAAATAAATAGGAACAATCAAAACATACTCTTTACAACTGAATAGTCACCTTCAAATAGCAATATTTACAGGATCAGGCACAGGCAGATACAGGAATTGTCATTTGTCACTTGAAAAAGCAAGAATCATGTAGGTCCACCAACACTTGGTCAGATATCCTGAGGTTATTTTTACCAAAAATAGTCCTTTGAAGTCCGAGACGAAATCATTGTAAACTTCATAAAAATACAAATAATTCTTGTGTCTCCACAATGCATGATACCATAAGGTAACTGGATCTATTTCACAGTTTACCCTCTTACACATAGTCAATTTTGGAAATTGACAACAATACATTATCGCAAATACCAAATAGGAAGCCATAAATAATTTATCGTCCCTTTTGTAATGTGATAATTGGGATGAGATTCAATGGAAATCAATTTTCCCCAGTCAAAGATAGCATGTTATTTAACTGTAAAATATAAAATATAAAATATAAAGAATCATGCAAGAAATAGTGGCGGTTCTTTCCTAATGTTTCAACTTGGTAAACAACCAAGCGATTTCCCGAAAGGGGTTTTTTAAATAGTCGACCTGAATCATTGTTATAACCCTAAATTTCTCTACACATGCATACATGGCCTTTGGCCCTCTTACTTGCATTTTTTTCCAAAGCACTACTGAGTTTCTCTTCTAAAAACCCATTTTTTGAAGATGTACGCACCCTGCACCAATATTTCCCGTGTACATATGCTTGTTGCACCACTACAACTCGCGTACATATGAATGTTGCACCATTACAACCCGTGTATACTTGCAAAAGTTGCAAAAAATAAAAAGTTGCAAGGAATTAGTTGAGATTACGGGCAATTGGGTAGTTTCCCAACTAATCCACCTCCTATAGCCTGTCACCCAACCAAAAAAACATCCTTTTGTCATATAATAAGAGGTGTTGGGGTCTCATTTTACATGTAGACATAAGAATAGTGAAAACTTGCTCGATTTCACATCCCCTCCTTGCCCAAGTTATTGCATCCCTTTTGTGAGAATTGCCTCAGCATTCCCCAATTAGCCCTTCTTCCTCCATCAAAACCCATTCACTTCCCAAGAAGATATCAGAAGGTTGAGAGGAGAAGCCATACAAAGGTGCACTTGAAGCTTGGTGAAGAGGATCCCAGACCAGGTTTGTGGAGCAGTAGCTGAATTTGGTTGTAAATGTATAATCATTGAGTTAATAATTAAATAATTAATTTTCTTATCCCAAATCATGGTGTATTGAATGCTTTTATTGGTTTATGTTTTGACATTCTAACATCTAACCCTAATTTGTATATGAAATAGAATGCTTGTAGTTTTTTGTTTGTCTATCTTTGAATGCAGGTCAGCCTTGGGAGGAGGCATGTAGTTAGAAAATCTTTCAAGCGTGAGGGGATCATAACCGGACGTGGGGTAGAGGTATAATTACCCTATCCCTCTCATCTTTTCTTTTCTTGTATGAGTTTTGGTATGTTTGGGGTAGATTAGAGAAGTAGTTGACTTTTAGATGGTTAATTGATATTCCTACATTCTGAACCTTGGTGTAGTCATAGGGGTTTGTTTCTTGCTAGCAGAACTAGCAACCATACTGGGGAAGCCTCTGGGGTTTTAGGGGATTTTGAGTTGTCTAATTGGTTTTTCTTCCTTTCGAGTTTTTATTGAGTCTTCTGAGTCTTTTAAGGGATTCTCGTCACCTTCAAGTGCCATACCAGTTCTCCCTTCCCTATAAGAATTTATGTTTTCTTTCTTTTTTAAGGAAGTACAGAGGTGTACGCGCCCTACTTTGGGTCAGCACACGTACATACGCTCTTGGATAAGTAGACAACCCATGTACATATGCAGGCTGCTAAAGTAACAATAGTCTATCTAGTTCAAGAAATTTTTTAAGAAAAAGAGGCATCCAACCTCTTTCCTGATTGAGGTTTATACTTCTCAGGGTTTCTTGATAGAGTCCAGAGTCTTTGTTTTTACAGTCATAGCTTGGGTTAGAATTCAGTTTACTTGTCTTTTTAAAGTTTCTTGTGTTTACTTCTAAAAAGGTTTTAAGCAAGTTTTTGAATGATTGATCTATCTGTTTGGTTTCTTTTTTGATTCCCTGCAATCCATAGTAGGTCAAAGATCTATTTTAGTCTTGTCTTTTTTCTCTTTTTACCCCTTTCACTTTCTTTGAAAAAAGAGAAAAAAGATTTATTTTTCAGTTTTTTTTGTTTGAAGCAATTTTCAAAAAAAATGGAATTTTCATTTTCAGTTTGGTAAAGTAGTTGAGTTTTAGAAGGTTAATTGATCTGCCTGCATTCTGAACCCTGGTGTAGTCATAGGGGGGTTTTCCCGCTATAAGAACTAGTGACCATACTAGGGGGTTTTCTCGCTAGCAATCATGGTTATATATTCTTAAACAGATGCGGGGTTCTCCAAATATTCAGGAAAGAGATCCAACCCATTTTCATGTTTCTTCATAAATTCTTTGTAGTCTTCTCCTTTGAAGGTAAGTTTTTTCTCTGCAAGCTTCAACATATTATGAAAAACTTGTGGTGACAGAGAGATGGGGGAATGGTCTTGGAGTTGTATAATTTGTTGGCTCGACACGTACTTCTCAACGCACCATGAAACAAGTTTGTTCAAGTCAAATACCTCAGGAACACACCTTGCACAAGCAATTCCCTATGTCTAGATTACGTCTTTTTGTGCAGGAGGAGATGAGTAATATGACTATGCTCTGGACCATTGAAATTTTTGGTCTTCACGACCAAAAATATTCAAAGCATCACCATAGAACTACTATCTAGTTGTTGTTTCCATAGGTTGATGAGAGTATTCCATCAACTGGATAATAATTTGAAATTAATCTTTTTGGAGAGATAACAATAATATAACCTTTGGCAAATCATGCTTTAATGCAATTTAATGAAAGAATCTCCTCGATACATTCACTATTAATGACGATATTTATGGAGCATGAATGATCAATTATTAAAATTAAACCACACTAAATGCATATTGGGAAAAAACACGAATATGGAGGGGACAGACAAGAGAAATTTGAATTAGGAGCCTTTTGTGAACTTGGGAACCTGGAAACCCGCGGTTGCGAACAATAAAAATAAGTTAAGTGTTGCAAAGTGGTCTACCAGACTTGGATACATGAGAAATGAAATAATTCGAGGCTCGATACCTGTGACAAGTCTGACGGTCATAATTAGATCACGGGCATTTGGGTGCAAAGTAGAGATCACAGAACTTGGAAGATGAAGACTTGAACCCGTGAATTTGAAAAAATGGTTAAGTATATTATAACAAGGTGGTCGGTCAGACTCATGACATAGGAACATGGATGGAGATGAAGACCCGCGATTTCTCTACCCGCAAACCTGTCGATTTTTGAAATACGGCTAAGTATAGTAGCTAGAAAGGGAAAAGAGAAGGGAGAAAAGAAAAGAAGAATGAGGGTAGGTATAGAAGAGGGAAAATAAATGGAAAAATAAGTTGGGAAAATAGAAAAGGAAGGGAAAATTCGGAAGCAGGAATTGATATCAACAACTGGCTCCAACTGTGGGATGATAACCCCATGTGGGTTGTCAAGAATATAGAATCTTCATGATCATGTGCTTCCATCCATTGGGCTATGGAGTCAAAGGTAAGAATATATAAACTGAATAAATGAAAAATAAAATTTATGTATAGAGAAATAAGAAATTTTTAGGTGAATAAACCTTTCAAATGTTGTTCATTAACAGGCAGCATTAATCGTTTACCCTTCATGTCTTTGAGTTTATAGGAATTAAAACCCAGGATCTTGTCGATGATGTATGGCCTAATCCAGAGTGCCTCGAATTTTTTGTGCATTGATGGTTTCTCCTTAGCTTTGTTCCAGAGTAACACCAGTTCTCCCTTTTAAAAATTATTTACAGTTTCATTCTGGTCAAAATATATTTTGATACTTTTCTCTCTCTGAGAAGTTCTATTTATGGATTTACTTCATTCTTCCTCCAATTTCAACAACTGGTTAATCCTCCTTTGCATAGGTGAACTATCTTCTACATCTTCTGTATTAACCACAAAAGTCAGAGCATTGAGCTCGAGGCTAATTAGAATTTTTTCTTTTTTCCCATAAACCAATGCATATGGAGACATCCTAGTGTTGTCTTTCGGAGTCATTCTTCTTTCCCACAACGCATCAGTCAATTTTAAATGCCAATTCCTTTGGTTCTTGTTAATAGTTTTCTTCAATACCTGAATGAGTGTCTTATTTGTGGATTCTGCAAATTCATTCCCTTGTGGATAATAGTTGGATGATTTCCCCATAATAATTATATATTCTCCACAAAATTCTCTAAATTTTGAACCAATGAAAATCAAACCATTATCAGTGATGAATTTGTCTGGGACTCTGAATCTTGACAAAATATCATCTTTGAGAAACTTAATTAACTATTCAGAATCAACCCTTTTTAATGCCACTGCCTCTGGCCACTTCGTAAAATAATCTGTAGCGATGAGAATATACATATGTCCCTTGCTCAACTTTGTATTTATTGGCCCGATGAAATCAAGTCCCCATTGGGAGAATGGTTGTTCTACGGATATATGTTGTAATGGCATTGCATATCTCTTCATTTTCCCTGAAAATTGTTGGCAAGATACACACTTCCTTATTGTGGCATATGAGTCTCTGAAAATTGATGGCCAATAAAAACCAGCTCTTATTATCTTATGGGCGGTGGCCATAGGTGAAAAATGTCCACCACATATTCCTTCATGGAATTCCCTCACTAATTATTGAGCTTTGTTTTCATCAACACATCTCAGTAATATACCATCATAGTTCTTTCTAAACAATATATCAGCAATCAACACAAATTGATTTGACTTCATCTTCAATGTTCTTCTTTCTTTAGGGTTCATGGTGACTGGAAATTTCCCAGACCTCAAGTAGAATACAATATCTCTATACCATTCTAAATCAGCCAATGTTTCTCCTATTGAAATTGAAATCATTCCATCCAAAAAATCGATATTTTCAATGAGTTTACATAAACCTTGTCCTTTAACAACCTTTAAATGTTTAATTTCAATATCATACTCTTGAATCTTCACCGACCAGTTAGCCCATTTTCCTTCTCTCAATTTTTTATTCAAAAGAATATTCATTGGTGAGGATGGAACATAATAAATGACATGATAATTTTGTATGTAATTCTGAAAGTGCACCACCACTTTCACAAGAGACAGGGCTTTATTTTCCAATTTTGAATACCTCAATTCTTAACCATGAACGGTTCTACTCATGAAGCTGATTGGGATTTCTTCATCCTTGATATTCCTTTGAGCAAGAACAGGTGCAACAAATGTTTTTGTAGCAAACAAATAGATGCTAAAGTCCCTTTGAAAGTATAGGCTAATGAGGACTGTAGCTATAGTGATTTCCCTTTTGATATTATTGAAATATTTTTGTGTATCTACTTTCCATTCAAACCTTTGATCCTTTTTCAACAAGAAATTGATAGGCTTCACAATACTTGCATAATCAGGAACAAATATTCACACAAAGTTGATCTTACCAAAAAATGATTGAACTCCTTTCTTAGATGATGGGGGGTTGATTTCATTTATAGCTTTAATTTTTTCTAGATCTATATATATTCCTTCTTTGCACACAATATGACCCAATAGTTTTCCTTGAGTTACAACAAATAAACATTTCTTTGGATTTAGGGAAACACCATATAATCTGCATTTGTCAAAAACTTTCCTCAAGTCATGAATGTGATCACCCCTATTTTTTGAATGTATTGTTAAGTCATCTTGATAATCCACCATGAATTTTCTATCAACCATTTAAAAGCATGAGCCATGGCCCTATGAAATGTGGCTCATGCATTCTTCAAACCAAAGGGCATCCTATCATATGCATATGCCTCCCAAGGTGTTATGAATGTTGTCCTTGCTCTTTTTTCCTCAGCAACCAAGACTTGATTATACCCAAAAAACCATCGAGCATGGACATGCAAGCTGATATCGTGACTCGTTGGAGAAGAAACTCCATGTTAGGTAAAGGATAATTATCTTTTACACTTGATTTGTTAATATCTCTGAAATCTACACACATTCGGATGTCCCCATTTTTATTTCTTACTATCACAAGGTTTGAAAGCCAATCAGAATGCCTAATGGGATATATTATTCTAACCTTCTTTAACTTTTCCAATTCAACCTTTACTAGAAGTTTTAATTTGGGGCTCATGATTCTTATCTTCTGATTCACAAGATTTGCCCCTTCTTGCAAGGGAATAATGTGTTAAAATATTGTTTTATCATATGCCTTCAAATGATCATAAGTACATGAAAACACATCTAGATATTATTTAAATAATGCAACCTTCCTCCATGGTGCAATCAACTCCCAAGTTGATATATTTTGGGGAACTGTCAGTTCCAATATTGATTTTTCTTATTTCTTGAACCTTTCGGAGTGAAACTTATTTCAGGAGATTCTTAGTGTGATCGTCTTTCGTGAAAAGAGACTCATATTGAATACAATCCCTCGGGATAGAATATATTTGATTTTATTCATCATCGTCATCATTTAACAAAAAAAAATTCCAACTGTTCACCATTCTCAAATACTTGTAAATATTCCTAGTTATCAGGTACACAAGGTCAGAATAATCTTTCTACTTGAAAATATGTTTTTCTTTGGACATCATTCGAGTTTGAAAACAAGGCCACTAAAGACAATGAATCTATCTTCTGGTTCTTGTCCCTTGGAATGAAAGAAATTTTGAAAGTGCTGAAAGATTCCATCAATTCGTTAACTCTTTTGAAATATAATTTTGGTCTTTCCTTTTTTATTTTATACCTCTGAGTGACTTGATTTAATACCAACTCAGAGTCACCAATCACAATTAGATGTACTATCTTCAATTCTTGCGCAATAATCATTCCCAGAATCAAAGCTTCAGATTCTGCCTCATTATTGGTACATGCAAATTCAAGTTTGATAGCATGTGGATGCACAATCTTCACTAGAATTACAAGTAAAATTCCAACTCCACTCCTGAAACTTGAACAAGATCCATCGAATGACATCCTCCAATAACCTTCAAATGGATGATATTGATTCTCTATGTCTTGAATTTTCTCCAGGATTTCGATCTGTTCCATGTCTAGGATAGCATAATTTTCGATCCAAACATCTATATAATCTTCCATTAATTCATTATCCTTCTTCTTGAAAGAGAAGGGTATCATGGGTTCACAAGGAACCTTAATCATTGCTCCTTTTCCTAGAAGCATCATGCAACTTCCATCATTCATTATGTATCCCCCAATCATGGAAAACCAATCTCTCCCTAAAACAACCCCATATGTAGGAGGAAGGTCTAACACAATAATATTGAAAACTGTAATAATATGGGGAGGCATCGTGATCCAAGCATAAAAGTCCTTGATTTATCCATAAGCCGGTACTTGTTTGGAATCAATTGCATATATACTTTCACCAGTCTCACAATATTTGGTACAGTTCATTCCCAATTCCTCCATGACCGCCAATGGCATAATATTATTGGTCGTGCCAGTATCAACTAAACAATTATGAAGTGCAACATCATGATTTTCAATTGAAATATAAAAGGGAAACATTTTACCTCTCAACTTGATGGTTGATTTGTTCTAGCTTTGTTTCAGACTCATTACAACAACTTCCATTTTTCTAGAAGGATCATCTAACAATCTCAAAATATTTTCCCTTTTTTGGGGAATCTTCACCACTTCTATAAAAGGAAGAGTTATCCTTAGTTTACTCAAGTCTTCTACAACATTGTATTTCATCTTGGTGGGTTTTGACATCAGCTATTGCTTCTTGCTTCCAATGCTATCTGCCACATTCTCATTTGACTTTTTCTCACTCACTTTTTATTTTTATTTTTCATTTTATTTTTCCAAACCATCTTTATTCTTGGATTTATTTACAAATGCTCGTGTCTAGGAAACATTCTCCTGTGAATCAGGGTCATTGTTTCCTTCTTCGAATATATACATGGACATCTTGCATCCATCCATCTGTATAGTTTCATAACTTTCATCGGATGAGTAATAATTCTCTTGCTCAACCATTTTCTCATCATATATATGATCCAGAACAAGTGCATTGGGGGTTGGTTTCCTGGGAACCCTAGGTCTTTGCGGATTATCCATGTTTTCAAACCTTACTTTATTTTCTTGGGGAGGGTTCCTTATTTTCTCTTGGACCGACATTCTCGGATTTTCTACATAATTGTCCCCCCTTCTTAGTTAGGTTATCTCATTCTTCATTTTTCTGATAGTTCTATTCATTTGTGCAATTTCAATTCTTTGCTTAGTTTCTTGTTCCACAACAAGGTCTACTTTCACAACTAGTATGGTTCCCTTGGAAAATTCTCCTCCAATTGTTTGATTTTGGGTCATTCATGGCTTCAGTTCTTCATTCTTTCTTGAGCTAGAGGCTCCTTGATTATCAATACTTAAACCTCCCAACTACCTTTGTACTTTTCCCAAGATAATGTCAGGGTCATAACCCATCTCAATCATAATTTCTTCCATCTCAGTGGATTTAATCATTGCTTCCTCCAAGGTATCCATCTGGGATGTTCTGATAGCATATTTTACATTTGGGGGCATCACATTCTTATAACAACTGAGTATGACTAGGTCATTAGGTCTTTTATCTTCTAGTATCTTACTCAAAGTTTTATTGAACCTGAGATTAAAATCGTGTATTCTTTCATTCTTCCTCAAATCGATTTGGGTGAAATCGATGAGAACGGTATGGTATGCAATTGGTGGGGCGAACATAGTCAGGAACATGGCTTCAAGGTCATTAAATGAGCCAATTGACCTACTAGGAAATGTCATATACCATTCATAATATCTTCATGATAAGGTTTGAAGAAATAACCTTACCATCACATTGTCATACTCAACACGATGAAAATCACAAACATCAAGAAATAAGTTAAGGTGCCTTTTGGAATCAATTGTTCCATATCTAGAAAATTCCTTCAAGGTACCCTCAGGGAAAATAGGGAGGTCATGTTGCTCACCTAGGATATTTAGAGGGGAATCTCTTACCCTTCTTCGGTTTTTGAATCTTAGGTTTTCTTGATTTCTTGCAGCGCCTCTTCCACCTCCTTGTCTCTCTTAATGTGGTTCTTCTCGCGGTTGTTCATTTCTTTCTGCCATGTCTGCAAACGTTCCAGGAATATGATTTCCACTTCTTAGAATATATAGTTTCTTCCGTTTACATTTGGTAATGGGTCCCTTATATTCGTCCAACTTCAATGAGGACCTTCTCCTTATGATGCTATGGCTAGCCTTTGATTTCTTCAGTCTTGTCGCTCGTCTTTCCTCTGTCTCCAAAGGATTTCTCTTTATTCTTCTCGAACTAAGGTATGTTAAGACCTTTCTAATTCTTATCTGGTTTAGGCTGTCATTATTACCAGATTATATAGCTAACGTAAGATGCTTCGTTGATTATTCAATCCAATTTCCAAGTGGGGTTGATCATCCTAGGGAAAAGTCATGTATTTTTCAAAAAATTTGAAGTCATATTTTAAATTTCAGTTCATTCCCCAGTATGGTCACCAAAAATGTTGACGCTTTAATACGTTAGGACCAAAATGGAAACCTCACAAGGCTACAAATCCCCCTGCATTTTTATAGAGGTGGTACTCCTCTTTATTTAATATTTTCTTGGGACTTTAAGTTTTTAGAATATAGGACTTTGCAGAAGTCAGTCGTTGTTATCAAAGAAACATAAAGATTGCCAAAACAAATAACAAGAAATAAAATGTTTTGTTTTATTTTTTGAGAGAGTTCCTGAGAAATGACCAGGAACCACACACCTTATACATTTGAAAAACATAGACAAAATTTCCTCACATCCATCATAGTTTAACTAACAATTTAGGATCACATAAAATAAAAAGAAGATGGCCTGCATGCATTAAGATAATTTTAATAGAGTAAAAACATGGGGAGCTCAAATAAAGATAATGATAGATCGTTCTCAAATAATTTATACTCAAAAATCAGAGTTACAAAGTACAGTCAAAACTGATCCCAAAATAGTTCTCTTGGGATTTCTGAAAAATATATAGTGTGTTACAAAGACTTGAAATTTAAATGTGTGTGTCCTTAGGACTAGGATTGGGGCTCACGCGGACCATAAAGAAAATATACACAAGAATTAATATGTATAAGGAGAATGGTGACCGAAATCGGAGTAGAAAGACTTGGACAGAAGACAGGGAGAAGTTATCATATTTTAGTTAAACCTTTCTAGTTAAAGAAGCGGAGTAATTGGATGAAAGACTGATAAATAAAGAAAAATGTTANTGAACTTACTATGATGGTCTCTCCTCTCTTCACTTTCTTGTTGTTGTCCTTTTATTGTATTCATCGACAGTTACAGGAACCGTCTCAACTGTTTCTTTCCCTTCGTTGGTTAATTTGTCAATTGATTTTTTGAACCATTCTTCTATATAGTTTTTCATTGGCGAGACGTTTATCTCATGCCAAATTTTAATGTTGAATAACTCACCTTCCAAGTCTCTTAAATCAAGAGAAATACCATGTACTGCTTCCTCAATGTCTTGATTTTTCACGGAATAATCAACTAGCCAATTGTCTATTTCATCTTCATTATATTTGAGTATGATATAAAAAATTTCAACTGATAACCCTTTAAATATCTCAACTTGTTCATCAAACGATTTCTTTGTTAGGAACATTGAGTTGACAATTGATTTAGGGTCTTGTACTTCGTTGGTGCTCCCTTCTAGGTCTATCTCTGTGAGTGTCTTGAAGAGTTCTTATCTTTTCAATATAGCTTCGTTGCATGCTTGAACAATATTATTCAAATTTTTAATCTTTTCCTTCCAACAAGCATTTTGTTGTTTTATTTGACTTAGGGAAGGCAGGTCCTCCTGTATTATTCTCAATTATGTCATGTTAGATACTTTGATTCCAAATGTTAATACAACATCATTGTAAAAACCATGTTCGTTCTTCAGATCAACTTGCAAATATTCATGGAAGGCATGTGCCCTCGAGCAAAAAGAAACAATATTTTTCGAAACCTCCCATCCCTCTGTTATTAATGGCATTCTCTTATTAATATTTCTTTCTACATAAATCCTAACTGAGGTGAGTAGGATTGAAGATCCTTTCAAATTAATAGTGGGTGTGTGTAGTGTACCCTTCACTACCCAGGTTCACCCAACCTCTCAATTTTACCATTCATTACATGAATTTAAAAGGAACAAATGCATTTAAACAAAATTAAACACACTTAACAACTCGGAGTAAATATAGGGGTACTGCTATAATTAATCATCCCATAGCATTGTCATAAATTCATTTACACAGCGGAAACATGTTACATAAACAGAGCAGTCATGCTCAAATGTGTTAAAACATAATTCAGATATACTTATCTTTTATCTGCTGTAGAAATCACCAACCAAGTGCAGGCCTTCCACGAACCTCCCAGCCTTAGACCACACTGTTCAT
>JASDQU010219480.1:0-10025 GCA_032191745.1 Picea mariana
CCACTATGGTAGTTAGATATAATAAATGAGTTGTTAGTTATAATAAAGGTAAGATGACTTCTTAGAAGGTTCTACTTCTAGAAGATTCCTCCTCTAGGCTCTGATACCACTTGTTAAGTTCCAAAGACTGAATACAAAAGCATCGCAACAGATATACAAGAACGATATGCAAAATCTCTTTCATTACTATCAAACCCTTGAGGTAGGGCAACACTGTACAATGGATCCTATTATGGAAGGGATCCTCTCCTGTTCACTTGCCTCTTCGAGGGGACATCCTCCTATTGAGGTACCGCTCCAAATACAATAATTCTCTTCATGTCCCATTACATTGCTTCAACCCCTTTATATAGTGCTACCATCACCTAAGAACATTCTAGAAGAGAAATCTTCTAGAAGTAGAACCTTCTAAGAAGTCCTCTTACATTTGTTATATCTAACTACCCATTTATTATATCTAACTACCATAGTGAGCCTTATTTAATAATATAGTGGACCTAGTCCACCTTACATTGAATGACCTCCACTGTTATTACTATGGGACCTCTGGCCCCCCACTACTTCTCTAGCTACTTTACATAGGGATATCTTTTAGTTTTTTTGATACAATCTATCTTAAGATCTTGACGTTTTGGAGCTACATTGTTGACTTGGCCACCTAAAGAGATTTTGTGAGTACTTCATAAGGGGGCAACTAAAAACCTTTGGGTGAGCATTTACATCTAAAAAAGAACAAATTCTTAGTCAATTATAATTTTTTTTAGGTCATATTAATTTATATAATATTTAATAAAAAATTCCTATAATCATATATTTTCTAATAATCTTACTATTAAAGTATCCTATTTATTATTATACCATTATACTTGAAATCAAATACAATCCAAATAAAAAGTAACCTCTTACCCAACTTATCTTATTTATCATTATTATATATATAATTTCAATTTGAAATGATTAAGAACATGTGTTTCCTCCAATAAAATCTTATGTTCAAATCTAGCAAAAATAAAATATTCACACTTCAATAGACTTTACTAGTTATACATATAACAAGGATATCCTATTTATCATTATATATATTGAAATTATGACTATATAATAATAAATAAGATACATAATGATAAATAGGATACCCGTGGCAATATATATATATATATATATATATATATATATATATATATACGGCCTGCCCAAAGATGCCGAGTACTTGACAGTGGGACCTAAAGATGCACAACCCTATTTCCTGATGCTTTTTGCTTTTCTCTGTATGTCCGGCCTGTCGGCCGTTTGTTCTTGGTTCCCCGCGCTGGCCCAGCAGTAGCTTGATTCTCCAAACGAATTATTTACGTCCACTCACTGATGGCAGAGTAGTAGAATATCCTTCAATAAATACTTGAACGCGATATGGGCGAATTTGAACTCTTTGCCTGCCTGCTTTCGTCTCGAATAATCGAATGGACGATAGATGCTGAACAAGGTATGAACGAGCAATTCCATCGCTCAGTCTCTTCTTACAACATTTCATTTGAGAACACAACTGCTTAAATTTTTCGTAGGTTGACTGATCTAGAAGGCTGAATTTTGTGCGTGCTATGATATCCATATTTTTTTTTTTTATGTTTCTATTGGCTTCCTTGAATTTTTCTACTGGATCTAAACAGTTTGGGATTTTGACTTGAAATCTTTAGGTCTTGTACTGTTTAATCTTATAAATCAGATCCAACGAAGAGATTGGATCAGTCTAGATTCGAAGTTAAATTAGATCA
This sequence comes from Picea mariana, assembly GCA_032191745.1. Classification (NCBI taxonomy): domain Eukaryota; kingdom Viridiplantae; phylum Streptophyta; class Pinopsida; order Pinales; family Pinaceae; genus Picea; species Picea mariana. Next base: position 1,770 of record JASDQU010219480.1, read on the forward strand.
GCTTGGCTATTATGGCAGCGGAGCAGAGAACTGGAGAAGGTGGGGCAATCTCCTGCATGGAAAAGAGAAAAAAGTCAGCAGAACTTCTGGTTGCAACCGAACCACCGCCACCTCGGCCACTTCCAGCAGTAACAATATTATCAATATTATCAGTGGCAATCCAGGGTGAAAGCGATGAAATAGTAGATGTTGGAGAAAAGCAATTTCGATATACGATGAGGACGAAGTAAGGAGGAGGTTTTTCATTTGTATGAAATGGTCCAGAGTTCCTCCATGAATCACTTCAATTTTGTCTGTGCAATTTTTTTTTTTCCTTTCAAAAACATGGAGATGTTCTTATTGCACAGATATAGATAAGTAATTACAGAGATCATTACTCTTTTTGGGAGGATGATATTGCTGGTTTGCTGCGGAATCTGTTTATCCGCCCTACATATATATTACAGTTCATTTAATTGACTGGCCATGTTTGTATGTGTTGTATTGGGTCATTTGAATTATAAGAGTTAAATTATAATTAATAAATATCAAATTTAAAAATATATTTATAAAATTTAAAATTGAGAGAATATAGAAAAGTCAAGTATTTAGAGAATATTTGGCTTATAAAAAAACAACATATAACATAAATAAGATTAAAACATAGATCCATCTATAAAAATAGATTAGGACATGAGATCCATAAAACATATATTTATGTATCGATAGATTAGGGCATGGGATCCATCTATCTTGTGCTACTTTTTGAAATTGTGCCTATATCCCACTCATAGGTGAAGAATTCCCTCTATAAGGCCTACATCATGATATGGGTCCCATACATCGTCCATGAAACTTCTAAAAATCATCAAAATTATGCCCATGTCCCATTCGTAGAGTAAACATTCCCATATTGGGATTTTTTTTATAGTTTGCGTCCCCATTCATAGTTTATGAGTTTTAGAAGTGACTATGAGGGCCTCATTTAACATAGTTGTTTGCTATAAATTATTCATGTTTTGGCCTCATACCATGGACTCATCCATGGATAATAGTTACTAATAGCACGAGCATGTTTCTATATGCTAAGAACACACATTATGTATGAACTGCTTTTCTTATGTTCTTCATATTACATGCATGTTTCATTAAAATTAAAATTAAATTTAATTAAAAAAAACATCTACGTGTTTTGTTGAATAAAAAATATTTTTATTTCTTGATAACGTGTATGCATTCCTTTCACTTAGCATACATGCCAACCTAGTTATTAGGCTTGAGTGTTCTCGAACTAAGATTTTTCAAATATGCTCATATTCTAAATTTTCATAATGTGAACATATTTCTTAAATTTTGGATTGTATCTGTAACACCTTGTTTCTTCCAGTTTGTAAAAATAACTGGACTGGCCAAGAACCGTGGCAAACTCAGAAATGTGAATGTGTGATGTGAATAATATTTTGAATATATATATATATATATATTGTAGGACTGCTGAGAGGGGATATGCTGAAAAAGAGACCACGATGGCTAAAGAAAGGTGGTGGAAGGCACATAGAATGGTGGTGTTAACTTCCATCGAGAACAATACTGTATTTGGACTCCACTGGCCTGGAGAACCAAGAGCGGCTCGCTGGCCCCGAATTAAATGTCTCGCAAGCTGGTAGGTAGATGGCTCCTCAGGTATTAATGAGGGATGGGGGGTGAACCGCCCATCCGTAGAGCCGTCAGGCCTGACCTGTGCAAGAGAAATTGCACCACACACAACCTCACAAGAGGATACGACGTGAGGGAGAAGCGATTGGGGGAAGACGCAAGGGGAGGAAGAGAACTCTGGAGATACGCAGAGTGAGTGATAGCAGAGAAGGGGGAGAGTAACCCTCGTTCTCAGTCACTGGCAAACCAAGAAACAATCTCGTAGCATCATGGTCTCAGTTCTGGGGTGGCCAGTTGTAAATCCTATCGGAATAGCTGAGCCTACGGTTGGGTGGAAACGAGCACCCCTCTCAGCAGTTGCACTTACTTCTGGTGTTATTGCTGATAAGTGTTTTACTTCTTCTACCTTGAAATTCATATGCTGACATATACGCTCATAAACTATGAAATTGTGAATGATTACAGCATAAGACTGTCTGTGCAGTGTTTTGATAAGAAATGGTAGATGTATGCTTGTAACAGAAAAAACCACGCATGGCTTATGTTGATAGATAAACTTAATTATGTGAAAGTTGAACCAAGTTAGACTTCCAGTCCATTCTCGAGAATTTGTTTCCCCTTATCTGTCTCTAGGAATGCCCTGAAATAGAACTCTCCACAGAGATACCCTCCTTGAAAAAGTTTACCAAGAACCTGGAAAAAGGACCCGAATGCGCAAGTCCTAACAACCATGTACGAGGAAGACTAATCCTCTTGAAATCCTGAAGTAGCAGCGTAGGGATAAGTATCGTTCGACGGACGAGATCCTATCGGAAGATCTGTGGTCATTCACAACCGTTAGATTGGCGGAAGAAACAAGGGCATTTTATGCCTTACCCCTTTTCTTCTATCCTCATGAGTAGCGAGGAAATCGGGACCGTAGATCCCCAAGGTCTGTGGGAGTATCTGGACGGTTGGTTTTTCCATGTCTAGAGAGCAGTGGGAGAGTGCACGGCGTAGGACAGGTCTGAGCCATCGGATCTTAGCTAGAAAACTCGATAGCCGTTGGATCTGTTAGGAGATACAGGAGGGTTAAGCCCTCGTGAAAAGGGGGGAAAGTCCCAAAAGAGGAGTCGGTACACGGCATGGGATAGGTCTGAGTTGTCAGATCTTAGCTAGAAAACCTAATATCCATCTGATCTGCTAGGAGATGCATGAGGGTTAGGCCCTCGTAAACAAGGGAGAAATTCCCGAGAGAGGAGTCGGTATCGGGGATTCGGAGTTTGGGATTTCAGGAGTCCTGATGACATGAGATTGGGACACTCTACGGTGAAAGTCCCGATATAGATCTGGTCCATCCATCCATGAAGGACACGTGGCAGAGATCGAGAGTCCATCAGTACTTTGGATATCGAGAATTTGAGTGACAAAGGATTTGCATTACTGGGGGTCACGAATTTGCAAAACAACGAGGACCGTCCATCTGAGGGAGGATACGTGGAAGTAATCCAGAATCTCAGGAGAATCCCGAAAGAAAGAGCCCATTAGGATTTCGCAAATCGGGAGTTCGGGGGTCCCATTGACAAGAGGTCGAACTCTCGTGATTGATAAGTCTCGAAACTTCGACTGGTGAACTCCCAAAATGTTAACATGTGTTTAAGTCTCGATTAACAGACGAGGTCCTCTCGGAGGATCCAAGGTCTGTAACAACCATTGGATGTGGGAAAGGAACGTGGATGATAGTTCCTTGACCCCTCTCTGCCTTTGCAATCAATGCACGAACATGATCCCCTCGAAGGATCCAAGGTCTGTAACGACCGTTAGATTTGAGGAAGAGACGCAGGCATTAATGCCACGACCCTTTTTCCCTTGCAAGAGATGAAGGAATCGGGACCGTAAACCCCATGGTCCATGGAATTACCTGGACCGTCCATCTATAGAGCACACGTGGCTGCTGGTAAGTGCTTTGGCGTTTCGGCACCCGGGAAACAAGAAGGGAAAGAACCCTTGTCCTCGTGAGTTGCGAAATCTCGATCCTCGAAACCCCGAAATGGCGTGAGGTGTGAATGAGATTAAGGAAAGCCGGGATTTGATCATGACCATTGATCATCCCAAAAATATCACGACCGTTGATCTTGGCTGAAGGTCGCCACTATCCATCAAAAGGAAACGTGGCTTCCAGTCGACGTTTCGATGTTTCGGCATTCGAGAGACCAAAGGGCAAGAAACCTTGCCTTCGCAAATCGCAAAATCTCGATACCCGAAATCCTGACGTGCTTGGTAATAGAAAAGAGAAGTCCTGAAGGAATCCAGACTGTCCATCAAAGGAGATGTGTGGTGAGTGGTCAGAGCTCAGGGAAAAGTCTTGAAATCCCGTGGACCGTTGGATCCACACTCTTAAGAGTCGTCGATTTCTTACATGAATTCCCATAACGAAATTTGGGGATTTGAATGACAAAGAGTCTTGGAGTCGTTGCATTTCGAACTCCTGAATACTGAAACCCCAGGAGGATCCATACCATTGAATCAAGAGAGGATTATGACCATCGATCTCCCTTTGGAGGGAAAATTTGCCATTCGCTAGCCCTGTCGGGGTTCGTCGTTTCGATGATTCACTGTGTCGGGGATTGCAGAGTCGAAAGACTCGACGTTTCGGTAGCAATGAGTTGAGAAGTGCGAGGAGATGCCATATTTTTTTGACCTGTGGTTGTGACCCGCGCTCCTATGGGAACAGACGAGGGAAGAGCTAGCTTACGCTAGACCTCTGTAGACATTTCGGGGGTCTGATCATTGAGAAATCGACGAAAATTTCAATTTCACATTGTGGGTATGTGACAAATGGGTATCAGAGCATTTTTACAACACTCAACTTGCTTGGGCTCATGAACGAGTTGCACAGAAGCTCTGTTCAGAACACTCTTAAAAAGAGAAACCCTCTATCTCAACCCTCTTAATTCAAAAAGGTAAAAGTCTGAAATGAAAACCCAACTGTGTATGCATGTGAAAGAAATATGAATTTTGCACAGGTTTTAAAAATGTATCTAACTATTGACTAACAACCAGCGTTTGTCTTTGCATACAAGTGGAAGACCAACCGCGGGAAATTATCAACACATAGTATGGTGACTCACCATGAAGTAGGAGAGGGCTCCCACAATAGAGGTGAAGAGTCTGACGAAAGAAGGGCAGTGGAGACCCCTCCAGATCTAGCCGAGACTGTGAGAAGTCTCATGGTCGAATTACAAAGCTGCAAGGCTGACAATGAAAGGATGATGAAAGAACAAGAAAAACAAATATAGATTCACACAGTTTTACTACAGAGTTTATCTGATCTACAAAGACAAATGTAGCATGAACCTAAAAATCATAAACATGGCCATATTAGTGGCCACATAGAGAGGAGCACCTCGAAAAAGGTCCATCCCAGAGGTAAAGGACAAGTGTCAGATGATTCCTCTAAGAAGGAAGCTGGCGATTCAGAGGGCTCTTCTAGCCGTAGAACCAGTTCCTATCCCCGAAGAAAACAGAAGAAGCAAAAGTCTTCCAAAGGTCAAAAATTCAAAGAATTCATAAAGGCCAAACCACCCTCCTTCGACGGTGAAATAAAGAAGGGAGAGGAAGCAAAGGCCTGGCTGCTTGGACTAAAGAAGTATTTCAGAGTCCATGACTTTTCAGAAAATATGAAGGCCCGAGTGGCCACCTTCAACTTGAACGAACAAGCTTCCATTTGGTGGGAAGACCTTAAGAATGTGAAAGGGATTCGTGAAGAGGACCTGTCTTGGAAACGATTTGAGAAGTAATTCCGGAAGAAGTATCTGTTGGAAAAATATTTCGACGAAAAGACTAAAGAGTTTTATGACCTCAAACTGGGACAACTTACTATAGAAGAATATATTAACAGATTCCTCAACTTGTTGAGGTATGTACCTTATATAAAAGCAGAAAAGGCAAAGGTGCAATGCTTCATTAGTGGGCTACCCAAGGAATATCAAAACAGAATTGAATTTGATGAGCCAAAGACCCTAGAAGGCACCATTCAAAAGGAAACCTATTGTCATGAATAGTTTGGGCATCGAGCAAAACCTCGTGAAGGATGGAAACCGAAGAATAGTTCAAGATTTCAGAAAAAAGGGATCAAATCCCTAGGATTTAAGAACTACAAGAAGAACCCAAGAATGGACTTTCCAGCCCGGAGTGTACACTAGCAGAACTTTCCCTCATCGGGCGGAAATAAAACTTCTGGACCTATACTAGTGAAGGTGGATAACATCAAGAGAGAACCTCTGAAATGTTGGGGTTGCAGAGAGGAACATCTCCTGAGAGACTGTCCACACCGACAACAGAATAGTCAGAGGATTTATAACATCCAGGAGACTACTACAATCAATGATGTGGCCAGGAGTGTGCCACAAATTTATGCCGCCTTGGATAATAACCAAGTTGACCATCAAGATTCAGTAGTGGAAATAGAAGGTATGATTTTCAACCATCTAGTGTCTGTTCTGATTGACCCTGGTTCAAATTTGAGTTATATAGCCCCTAAAGCTGTTGATAAGTGTAAACTACAACCACAAAAACATAGCAAGCCATGGTTGGTATAGTTAGCCACTAGCACCAAAAGGAAGATAACATAGGTTATACTAGCCTGCCAATTAATGTTGGGTGAATTCCCCACCCAAGAAACCCTTAAGATATTAACCCTGGGATCATATGATCTGTTGATCGGTATGGACTGGCTAGCCGCCCATAAAGCTAGACTGGACTGTTACCATAAAACCTTAGAGTGTGTAAGTAAAGAAGGGAGAAGAATAACCCTTCAAGGGATCCGAAAACCCGTCTTGGTGAGGCAAATATCAACCCTGCAAATGAGAAAGTATTGCTGAAAGGGATGTCCCCTATATGCAATACAGGTGTTGAAAACAATCGAAGGTGATAAACCAAGCCTTGGCGATCACCCTATCTTGAGAGAATACAAAGATGTGTTTCTGGAAGAGGTACTGGGTCTACCTTCGAGAAGGGACATAGAATTCTCGATAGAACTTGCACTAGGAGCGGTGCTGGTGTCTAGGACACCCTATTAGATGATCACACCTAAGTTAGTTGAACTCAAATTGCAATTAAAATAACTGATGGATAAAGGCTATATTCGACTGAGCATGTCTCCATGGGGAGCACCAGTCCTGTTTGTGAAAAAGAAGGACGACACCCTTAGACCGTGTATAGATTATAGACAACTCAATAAGGTAACCATAACGAACAAGTACCCTTTTCCAAGGATCGATGATCTGTTCGATCAATTGGGAGGTGCGTCTATTTTCTCAAAGATCGACTTGAGGTTGGGATACCATCAAGTCCGAATCAAGGATGAAGACATCCATAAAACTACCTTCCGGACATGGTATGGTCACTATGAGTTTGTGGTAGTGCCATTTGGGTTAACCAATGCCCCTGCCACTTTTATGTGCTTAATGAACAATGTACTCAGTAAATTTCTAGATAAATTTGTGCTAGTTTTTATTGATGACATATTAATCTACTCTTAGAATAGAGAAGAGCATGAAGAGCATCTTAGACTTGTGCTACAAGTGCTAAGAGAACATCAGCTCTATGCCAAATTCAACAAATGTGAATTCTTCCAGAAGGAAATACATTACTTAGGCCATGTTCTCTTCGAAGAAGGAGTAGCGGTAGACCCTGACAAAATCAGGTCTATCATGGAATGGCCTACCCTGAGGGATGTTTCAGATATAAAATCATTTATGGGATTAGCAGGATACTATAGGATATTTATAAAAGGATTCTCCAAGATTGGTTGTCCAATCACTGCCCTCCAGAAGAAGGGGACACAATTCCTATGGACATAGAAATGTGAAGGAAGATTTCAAACTCTGAAACATCTACTGACCCATGCACTCGTGCTAAAGATCACCAATCCAGAAGATAAATTCCTCATGTGCACAGATGCCTGTAAGGAAGGGCTTGAAGGAGTCCTTATGCAGGAAGGAAGTGTGATCTGCTATGAATCCTGAAAATTGAATGAGCATGAAGTCAACTATGTGACCCATGATCTAGAACTGGCTGCCATAGTGCATGTATTGAAAATGTGGAGGCATTACCTCCTAGGAAGAAGATTTGTACTTATGACAGATCACTGTGGATTGCGATACCTGTTTGATCAACCAAAGCTCAATGCTAGACAAGCTAGGTGGATGGCCCTCCTTAGCGAGTTTGATTTCAAAATCAAACACATTAAAAGAAAGGAAAATAGGGTGGCCGATGCCCTCAGCAAAAGTATGAAAAAAATTCACCTGGTAGTGGTGAGCACCTATGAGACAGTAGTCAAGGAAAGAATCAGAAACGCACAAGAAATAGATCCCTTCGTCCAGACCGTGGCCAAGTACCTACAGCAAGAACCCACTGGAGTAAAATATGAAGGCTACCAGATGACCGAAGGAGGTCTGCTCACTTACAAAAATAGACTGTATTTTCCAAATTGTGACGACTTGAAGAGGTTCATAATGGATGAACTACATAAAAGACCCTATTCCGGTCATCCAGGATACCATAAAATGATCACTGCCACCAGGAGACAATTTTATTGGCATGGAATGAAGAAAGACATAGCTGAGTACTTAGCCAAAT